>JAHWFP010264282.1:44305-64800 GCA_023313725.1 Lithobius niger
ATTCCAACGTATAAAACAAAACCCATTTGTCGTAATTTGAGCATACTCGTTTCAATTTCTGTTATTATTCGTTTCTGGTTTCTGGGATTCTAATCTGGTACACATGTAATGTTTTCAATCTGTTTTGCTATTGACACAAATTTTGTTGTATTTTGAGTAGCTGTACACTATATCTATACCTACTTAAATTATTCGATTTTGATTGTGATTACTGTTACAGATCTTGTTTCATTCCAGTATGTCGTTAGAGATTTTTCGGATTTTGAATGATTATAGTTCATATTTTCTTAGATTTTGACTGATTATTGCTAAAGATTTTATTGGCTTGTAGTTACTCATTTTCGTCATGTAGCTTGGTTGTCGCTTTTGCAATTTGCTCGATTCCAATTGCATAGCTATGGATTTTCTTGTATAATTCTGATCACTATAATCGGTTTTCTTGGATTCTGATTAGTTATTCTGGTTAATTATTTTCTTGGTAATTAAACCTTGAAATCACATTTGCAGTGCTAAGTCTTGAAAGTAGTTACTACATTTTACATTAAAGATTAGCCTTGCGAGGATACACGCTACAATAGTCTGAGAAAGAAAGAGGAGGCCAAGAAGCAAAATTTATTTCCCTCCTCGTATTTATGTTTGTGACCTCTAGATCACCACTGAGAAAGATTGAAGATCTACTGCTTGGCTGGCGTCTGTAGCCAGAACTCACCCCGATAGCACAGTGGTTAAGAGCGCACGGCTAGTAAACAGGAAGTCCTGGGTTCGAGTCCCAGTCGGGGCAGTTGTCTTTTCTTTCTTTCTCAGGACTAGTGTATCGTGTATCCTCACAAGGCCAGTCTTTAATGCAGACTGCTTGCTTCGTTTACCCCTTGTGATTTCTTCTTTATTTACTTACTCATGTTCTATAAATTTTATATTAAGGTATATTATTTCAGGTTTTATTTAGTTAGTTTTGGTGTGTTGATATCACTCCTTTGAAGGGGCACCACACTCAACTTTGGTGGCTTATCTTCCAGTTTTTGGCTTTGTTTATTTTGCTTTGTTTTTACAGTTTGTTTATTTTTCGTGAATTGGATGTGAATGCAATTTATTTGTCAACGTTGTTTAGATTTATCGTGATACACTAGTGTGTGTCTAGGCACGCACGTCAGTATACATGTTGTCATTGTCCGAACTTCGGCCGTCCAATGAGAGACGATGCCGACAATACTAACAATGATTATAACAATATGTTCGTACTTATGTTCGTAATATGTTCGCACCCTCCCACGCCTTCCCCGTTACACCCCCAGGCTCCAAACCATAAAAGGTAAGCAGTTCGCATTGTACTGCACCATTCGTCCAATTTCATAGCTGGAAGCCTTCCCGTTATCTCGGTATGTACGAATAATCACCCTATGGAAATTAACATGGGGATGAGCAGACTGTAGTAACACATTTACAACGTTACTGAGGGTCAGATTTTGCATTGAAAGCAGCTTAGCTGGCATTCCTACACGAGTTAATTTTTGTCAGGTGGGTCATTGCTCTCGATTTCAACACAATTTAAGCTTTTGTACCGCATTATTATTTTCCCGCAAGTACCTGAAATGTGCCCAACTATGTTTCAAGATATAAGACACTGGGGCTATGGCGTTGTGCTACAATGGTTTAGAACCTCGACAATTGAATTGATGTGATGTTTGTTGTGATGTTTGTTACCTGACTTGGCGCGACACACTAGCGTGTATCTAGATTTTTTTCTGGCTACCTTAGACTTAAATCATTAGCACAGCTATTCGGAGGTGCTAAGATAGTACTAAATCTGTTCGTGGCGGTCGCTGTCTGCTTGAGATGGTTAGATGCGTGTGCCATGTCATCATCGCCGATGTAAGTTTTATTATTTTATTGAAGTTTAAAAAGTTCAAAGTTGATGCTCAGATTTTACAAATGCCAAATAATGTAAAAATAATAGTAAAAAGCAAACAAGCAAACGATCAGTCGTTCCTAAGTTATATCGAAAACATTCACTCTGCTAGGAGATCTTCAACCAACGTGTTGCGACCGACCGTCGCTTGACAACGCAGCCATCAGGCAGTCATTCACATTCGGTTTCTAGTCGATAGTTGGAAACGCAAGATTTCATACTTTTCGTAAGAGGAGTGACGTCACCCATCGAATAACCAATGGCTGACAAGTCGCGAAAAATACGACAGGCGAAATTCAAGATGGCGTCAGAGACTTTTCAAAGCTTCGATTAATGATCACGGCCTTAACGAACATCTGTGCAACGTGACAGTACAGAACAACTAAAAATGCCAAAAAAGATATTAGTCAATAGTGACATAATTTCTTGAATAAAATGTAGAGGCACACATTGACGGCTTTGTATGACCTTAACCTAGGATTGAAACGTAAAGTTTCTATCTGAACTCATTCTGCAAATTGATTGTTACGTCCAGGGTAGATAAGTAGGTAATGCCGTCTTTCGAAAAACGCGGACGAAATAGTATTTGCTTTTATTAACGGCACGAGAGGGCGAAATGTGTCAGTCTCTCCAAGATAGCGTTGCATCGCTCCGAACAGGCGAACCCATGAGATCAGCCGAGAAACTTGAAATAAAAAATATGTTTTAGAATGATAACGTAATTCAACCATGGTAAGAGCGACAATATACCTTCGGAAATTAACGAATTACCGCTATTTGGAAAGCGTACGAAGTTGAACGACTTATTCTGTGCTTACGATGATTCTGAGTGTACGAAGATTCAACCTTACTGGCCAGCTTCTCGCAACACGAAGCCATGCGTTGTATTTAGCTCCACTCGCAATTACAACCCGTGCGAATACTAAATTCCGGATTAAAGAAAAGAAAACCTGACCAGGCAGGCAGCTAGAAACAATAGAATGGCGTCTGTATTTCGTATAGATACAGGCTTTCATGCCGAGCTGAATTGTTTCAAGGTAGGCAGCAACAATCACTGCATGGGCGCTCGTTCACATATTTGCAAATGAAAAAAAATTTACTGCCAACAATTATCTACTAGCGCAAAGTTAGGCAACAAACATCACATCAATTCAATTGTCGAGAACATTGTCATAAAAAAGGTACACGGATTACAAACAAAAACGTCAACGAAGCAAGCAACGTTGTTTAAAATCGTCAAGTGTGCTGTAAAAAAGGGGGTTGTATGATTTAAGTTTCACTTTACTTGTTAAAATGTACACGGATTAAAATCCGCGATTTGTAAGTGAAATAAGAAAATGTACAATTCAGAAAATTGTATCTGTTTTAAGCGCTGGTGTCTGGGCGGTGGCTATAGAGCAGCGTCATGTGACGTCATTTTGGCTACGAGACACCATTTGGTGTTAATAGCTACAAGGTGCACTAGATTAAAATATAACGGAAAACAACGACACTTCTAGTCAAAACAGTGCTTTGAGAGCGGAATTCTAGGCTTAAAAGAACGTTGTTTTCTCCAGCAACAAAAATCGCGCGTTATAGGCTTAAGAAATCCAGTCTAATAGCATTGGCTTCAATAAGACGATCTTCCTTTCTCCCTCCAGTGCTCCTTGCAGCTAACCCAGCTACTGGCTCCACCATAGAGTTATACACAATAATACTACTTCCTGTTGCGTCGTGTCACTGCCCTATAGTTTCAAGTGATACGAGATGGAAAAGCATCATTCATCAGAAATCAAGCTTTTCTGCAGCTATTTGCTTTAATCCGGCTAGCCAGCACTCTTTGAAATACACCATAGTCTCGCATTGTGCCCAACTCTTAAAGATGCCGAACGAAAAGAGCCATCCCTCATCAACGTTTTAGCACCAACCATCCATCTCAAGCACTTAGCAACCGCCGCCATTTTGCAGCGAAAGTGAAATACGTAGTAGTTGTAGCGGCAACAAAACCAACGCACGAGCCATTAGCGAAGCGCTGCGTTAAAAAACACCACGGTCTCACTTTCTTGCAGCACCACTCGTCTATTTGGAGTGGAATGGGTGTGTCCGGGGGGAAAGGGGGGCAGGGGGAGTCCTTAAGGATCTGTGATGAGTGGCTCGTTCCTGAGGTGGGGGGCGGGAGGTGGAATATGGCCGTCTTCTGATAAGGGGTACGTTCTTTCGGATCACCCCCATCAATTGAACACCCAAAGCCAAGCAGTACATTCTAACCCCAACCCATAGGAGCGTAAAAGGAGGCTTTCGCATTTTCTTTTTATTTATTTTTTTTTTGTAAGTCTGCCAACAACAAGAAGTCGTTACTCTGCAGGCTCAGGTCACAGAAATGAAACCAAAGTGCTGGGTCGGGTTTTCCTGAATTAGAGTGTGGGGTGGTTTTTTTTTTTACCCCCTGAATGGCCCACTGTTTTTGCGCCAAACGTTTGCACGACAGTGTAACAAGAAAATTTAGAAACAGGCAACGGCTGTATTTCCATGAAGCCCAAAAAAATATTTAAAAAGACAGTTTTTTAAATCAGTATCGAATAAAAGTTTGCAAATCTTCCACTGGAACGAAAGGCAAGCCTTTGAAAGAAAAGATAATCGTCTACACGTATACTCTCAAAGGATTGGTAAGTCGATGGAAAAAAGTTTGTAATTATCTAGAAGGTTCAATAGTCTCTGGGAGAGAGTTTGTAAGTTAAAGTATCGGGTAGAGTAGCGGACAGTTTTTTGAAAAAATTAGAAAATCTTCCAAATACTTGTCAGTCAAAAAGGATCAATATAAATCATCGAAGAGTTGATGAGTTTCTCAAAGGAATTGGAAGTCAAAGAAAAATGAAACCGGAAGGGGTTGTTAATTAATTAATGCAACGAAAGACAAGTTCCCTCATAGGAGCAACAAGCCTCTTAAAACTTAAGGTGGTGGTAGATTGATCTCAAATGACTGATAAATCTCCGGAAGGGCTTGTAACTTGAAGACTGCTAAGAGGTGCAGAAGATGAGAGTCGTACTTCGCTATTTCAGCAAAAGATTACTAAGCTTCCCAAAGGATTAGTAAATTTAAGGAAAATGACATCAAAAAGGATTGTTACATTCTTGATAGAACGAAAGACAAGCCTCTGGTAGGAGCAGTAAGCCTTTCAAAGAGCTGACCAGTCCATAGAAGAATTGACCTACTCCAAAGTCTGGGAGGGTTTGTAAATTAAGGAATAGTGTCGACGGACTGGAGTCTCTTGACAAATTATCCAACCTCCCAGAGGTCTGTGCACAGATCAACAAGTCATCAAAAGAGTGATAAGTTTCTCAAAGGATTGGCTGGTTTAAGAAAAAACATCGAAAAGGGTTGATATGCTCTCATTCAAAAAATTGAGTGGCAAATGTTTGAAAGGTTTCAGACAAGAAAAAATTAATGTTGAAGGATTGAAAAGTCTCTTTAGAATTCGTAAATCTCCCAAAAACTTACAAGTAAAAGCATCCGCAAGATACCAAACGATTAGTAGGTATTAAGAAAAATATGTAAAGCACTGGACGGATTGGTGTAGGTCTCAAGCTTTTGCATAAGCGCAGATACGTATGAGCAACTGATCCCTGATCGTAAAACAAGTAAAACTGGAGGTAGCTTTCATGCACATTTACGATATTCGAGCTAGGAAGCTCTTGATTATGACGAAAGGTCCTTAGGTTATTTGCTTAAAATAGCTTAAAAATAAATTTTGATTTCGTACAAAACCTCGAGCTGCTGTGCACGTCAAAACAAGATGGAGTTGTAGCTCAGTAATCTCAACCATTACATCAGCAAATAGGAAATTTACGCAGCATCAAGTTACATCAGAATACAACGTTTTGCTGAATAACTGCAATGTGTTGGCATGTTTCTGTAGCATGACTGCAATTGGTGGTATGTTACCAACTCACGAAACCAAAACAAATTTAAACCTTAACGAACACACCGATTTTAAGAGAACACTGGGCCATTTTAAATATTTATTATTTATTTAGTTTATTTGAAGTATTTAATGGTTGCATATTTGTTTACTTGCCAGTACGGTTGTTAGGTTTGACATTGTTGCGGATAGAGGTGGAGGGAATATTGGCTATGTAAGGAGATGCAAGTGTGCTGGGGGGGGGGGGGGAGATGAGGCTTAATGGTGCGTCGACAGCTTGGTCATTAGCGCCAACCTCAGTCACAGTGCAGTGGTCCGGGTTGCCACTGCACCACACATTACAGAGATATTATTCAAACCCCTAATCTAAATCGTGTCATACATCTGTACCTCCTGCAAAAATTGAAAAACACCGGACAGGAGGACAGACTTATCGCCCAATTGACGCACAATGTCATGCGGAAGATGGAAACGACGACGGAAACCATCAAGATGCAACAATCAACAAGGAAGTGCCGGACCGTAAGTGGCCGCCGACACCAAAAACATTCAGGAGGGTCAACCCCCCGCAAAAGGAAACAGTGAGTAAGTCGAGTGTGACCAATGCGCAAACGGGCCAACACCACCTCCTCACGGCGACTGCGGCGACACGCCGAGTGCCATTCCTCAACAGTGCCTTTAATAGCTCGTAATTTATTGCCGTCCTGTCCATCCCACGAGGCTTGCCAAAAAGCGTGTAACCTCAGACGCAGAGTTGGAAAAGCGTCCGAGGGAACAAGGCTGAGATCCCTTCCGACAGGGCCAGAAAGGGCCCCTTTTGCTGCAGAATCCGCTTGCTCATTTCCACCTATCCCAACATGGCCCGGGATCCAGCAGAAAAGCACGGTTTTCTGCTGGCCAGGCAAGCGGGAAAGCAAAGCTTGGACACGTTGTGTCAAGGGGTTCCGAGGATTGTAAGTCGCCAAGGACTCCAGGGCACTCATGGAATCGCTAAAGATAATGACATGCGTGCCCTGAAGGCCAAGGATCCATTCCACCGCCAAACCGAGAGCCAAAAGCTCTGCAGAAAACACAGAATAGCCTGATGGAAGGCGATGGGCAACCGTCACTCCCTTACAAACACAAGCACAAGCCACGCCACCGTCTGACTTCGACCCATCAGTAAACAGCCGCTGATAACCGGCGTACTGAGAACACAGCCGCCGGAACTCCTGTAAGTGTGCTGGGAAGGCTGCTCAGCATAGCTTGTAGTTGCTTAGCAACAGTGGAAGGAGCCTGGTTAGAATATGGTGGCAGTTGGGAATGCTCAGTGAGGCTGAGCGAAAGCTGTTATTATCTCTTTTGTACTGCGATTAGGCTGAGTTTTTAATTATAAACTGTAGTTTGTTACACATTTTATTTACAGGAAAAGGACTGTATGACGCCACGTTCCTTCCACTACGATTGCAAAAACACGTAAGTATCCCATTCGTAGACTATTACTGTAACTGCGTAGAGCCTACGATATCCACATATTTTAGCACTTGTAGTGAAGGAAACGTGAATTCATGGTAGTTTCCTGCAAACAAAATGTGGAAGAAACTATAGCAGCTCAAAGTTTTCAAGTTATTTTCTTAAAACAGGAAAATCATTTGTTACATTGCTTGACACAGTCCGGTAAGTAGTTGTCTTACTTGTTATTATGTACTCAATTTTTTTTTTAATTGCAAAGAAAATGCGATGTGTTCACCAATTACTCAGAGCGATACTCAACTCTTCTGTTGCAACTCCAAACAGAAGATAGAAAGTATTAGAATGTCTCAGCCCCACTGAAATTAAAGTAGTTCTACTCGTACACCCATCCCTAGCGATAGGCTTTTTTAAGACTGACAGTCATGTAAAAAGTGAGTGATAAGTATCACAACGGATTGGTGAGCAAATATTAGAAGGTCTCACTAAAGATTAATTAAAAGTAGGCTATAGCAAAGGATTGGTGAGAAAATATAAGAAGGTCTCACTAAAGATTAATTACAAGTAGGCTATAGCAAAGGATTGGTGAGAAAATATTAGAAGGTCTCACTAAAGATTAATTACAAGTAGACTATAACAAAGGAATGGTGAGAAAGTATTAGAAGGTCTCACTAGAGATTAATTACAAGTAAACTATAACAAAGGATTGGTCAGAAAGTATTAGAAGGTCTAACTAAAGATTAATTACAAGTAGACTATAACAAAGGATTGGTGAGAAAATATTAGAAGGTCTCACTAGAGATTAATTACAAGTAAACTATAACAAAGGATTGGTCAGAAAGTATTAGAGGGTCTAACTAAAGATTAATTATAAGTATAGGCTATAAGAAAGGATTGGTGATAAAGTATAAAATCTAACTGAAGGTTAGTACGACTATTTGTAAGGAACATAAACAATTGACGAATAAGTATTAGAAAGTGTAACTAAAGTTTAGTAAGGTTAGTTGAAAGTATCATAAAGGATTGGTGAGAAATATTTAGAAAACCTAACTAAAAGATTAGCAAGATTAGTTGCAAGTATCATCAAGGATTGTGAGAAAGTATTAGCAAGTCTAATCAAAGATTAGTAAAATTAGTTGCAAGTACCACAAAAGATTGGTGAGAAAGTATTCGAAAGTCTAATGAATGGTTAGTAAGATTAGCAAGCATGTTAGACTGTATTAGAAAGCCTAACTAAAGATTAGAAAGATTAGTAGCAAGTATCACAAATGATAGGTGAGAAAGTATTAAAAACTCTAACTAAAAGTTAGTGAGATTAGTGGCAAGTATCACAAAGGATTGGTGGTATCAGAAAGTTTACCTAAAAATTAATACAGTCTTATAAATTTTGCTAATTCTCTCACAGCTGTCTTCCTTCAAAGTTTGTTAGATAATGCTAGGGCAACCCCCTTATATGGCCAGTTGTATACAGCATTGTGGTGATTTCCCGTTTGCATGAAAATACAGTCATTTCCCGTTTGCATGAAAATACAGTGATTTCCCGTTTGCATGAAAATACAGTGATTTCCCGTTTCCCAATGATTACTTATAAACTAATGAAAGGCACACAGGCAAAAGAACGAATTAAGATTATCGAGAATCCCACTATTTGACTGGAAAAATACATGTCGTCATCAGTACTGTGCATCTTTGTTGAAAATACAATTATAATTATAACTTATACAGACAAATCAGTTTCCCACTGCGAACTTCCCACTGCAGACGTCAATAGAATAGAATTAGTAGTGTGAATCTCGGTGATCTGGCGACACACACAAACAAACAAATACTACGTTCTTAGCTATATAGATTAGAAAGTCTAACTACTAGTGAGATTAGTAGCAAGGATCACAAAGTCTTGATGCTATTAAAAAATATAACTAAAAATTAGCACGGTCTCATAAATAGTGCTAATTCTTTCAAAGCACTTCCTTCTGCTTTAAAAAAGTCTCACATTGAGGTAGCCTAATTGCCCCATTCCTTGCCTCTAAACCTAAGGAGAGGAGGTAGGTACCAATAATTCTTCCTCCATAATAACAGGACCCCTTCTTCCTTGTGTTGTTGCATGTTAACCTTTTGTCGTGGACTACCCTACCCAACCCACCTGCTTAGGTGTAAAGTTAGATGAAGGCAAATATAAATGCGTATTCGTTTCCCGCAGAATATTTCCTTCATAAAATTCATCTGTACGGCATTTTAAAATTAAAATCTGAGGGTACCTGATAATTATTTTTGGTAAGCTAATTTCGAAAAAGTGGGAAAAAGCAAGGGGAAAATATCGCACTATTTAGAATAATTTCAGAAGGGCACAGTAACAGGTAAGATACCAAACAGTCAAAACACGAGATCAAATTGGGTTACAAATTATAAAAGAGCTTTAAGATCCTACGAATAGCATCGACCTAAAAATAGACCTCAACAACTGACATCTTCATTCATCCAGCAATCAATTCATCCATTTTGGCTCCTTTCCCCTAAACGCAGCATCAGAAAACACCACCATCTCAAGATACGTCGTCCCTTCCTCCTTTGGCGCCCCTTTTGGGCTGTCGTCAGGGCCTGTTTCCGGTATCCATGGCAACGAGCCATCGATAGCAACCACTCCAGGTGGTGTAACACGATAAGGCTCTCGCGGTTTTTCTTTGGCGGCGCTTGGGTGTTGGTGAGATACTGCGCGTACGCGTCCAACTCGGGAACTGAGTGACAGGTCTGGCGCCAAGCGTGAAGGAGGTTCTAGGAAGCAGTGAAGCTCATGAACAAAAGGGAACTGACAACAACGGACCAAAAAGGGTGGAAAGATGCCTTCTCCAAGGGAGGAAAGAAAAAACAATGGGTGGGAGAAGGAGCTGACGAAAAAGACGGCGACGAAAAAAAAAAACGACATGGTGTTTCCTCCTGTTGGGTCTGTTGTCCCCGAGGCATGTCGCTTCTTTTGTCGAGATTCCGTGGTTGTCATCCGATTTCCAGTTTCGATGAAGAGTGACGCAACATAACACGAATCGTGTTTCATAGATCCCCAAGTCAAAAGACTTTATTGGTCGTTTTACCTCTGCAATACACCGCTTATTGTGGTTGCTCACAAGAACAGCAGTCGCGAAACCATATCACAACAACATGTATCGATATATTATATATACCCTTCGCCTCCACCTGTTGAGTACATGGGCGAATCGTAGATGTTGCCAACCACCAAAGACAAGTCAACCCCTGTTATGCCATGACAACTTTATGGTATAGTTAAATCAGTGGAGTAACTAATACCCCGTTCGGAGCGCACGCTTTTAATTCGGAATCGAATTCCGAATTGAGAGAAATGCGGGTCGAATTCGGATTAGTTTTGCTAGACCCCGTTCGGAGACTATAGCAAGAGAGAAAGCATAGCAAAAAGGGGTTAATTGTTAGTTTTTCAGTCGCTCACCAGAACACGCCATTGTCGCTTAATTAACGGATTCGTGCTTAGACTAATACTCGCTCCGTGGCGCCATCAGCCCGTAAATCGTTTAACTATAATTTTTAAATAATAGGTACCGGCAGTCGTTTTAACTTCTCTTGAAAATAATAGTACGTCCTTCTTTTGTTTATGCGAGGTGCATTTGAGTAAACAGTAATCGAAACGCGATTGCCACCTGGTGATGAAATGTTGCTAATTCGGAATTCGACCCACATTTGCATCTGGAGCGCACACTCAAGTGAAGCGAAGCGAATCGTGTTCGATCCACCTACTAATGCGGATTAGTTTAACTCGGATACGATCCCCTTTACGTCGGATGTGTCCACCCCGTTTGTATGTATGCGGATATATGCGGGTTAAAGATGCGCTCCGAACGGGGTATAAGTTACCAGGTGATGTTGATCCATTCAAAAAACAGCAGTTAGAAAGAATTGGTGGCGCACCCGGCAATTTTGTTTACGACGTGCAAAAAAAATCAGCCAGGAGGACTAAGGAAGGGCGAACGGGTGCTTTAGTCCCTCGGAACCCTTCAAAACAACTCATTTTCAGCAATTTTGGCACCTCTAAAACATATTACTGACAGGTACTTACGCAAAACCAAAAATTGTCCAAGTTCAAATACACAAACTTGCGAATTTTTGACTATTTTTACTGATAATCCTCTTCAGGCAAGAGTTGACCACCAACTATGAGAAGCTCCACTCAAAAAACAGCAGTTAAAAAGAATCGGTGTCGTACCCAGTAATTTTGTTTGTGAGGCGCTAAGAAAATCAGCCAGGAGGTTTAAGGAAGGGCGAGAAATGCTTTAGCCCCTCGGAACCCTTCAAAACAGCTCATTTTCAGCAATTTTGGCACCTCTAAAACATATTACTGACAGTTACTTACGCAAACCCCAAAATTGTCCAAGTTCAACTCCACAAACTTGCAAATTTTGACTATTCTTATTGATAATCTTCAGGCAAGAGTTATAATACTTGCACAAGTTTCCATCTCTACACCAACGTACTTTCAAGTCCGCTACATTCGACTTTCCCTCCCTTTCACGGTCAGCCTTGGTTCTCCGTCAGATCCAAGGCTGACCTTAAAAGCGAGGGAAATTCGAAAGTAAGTAGACTTGAAAGTACGTTGGTGTAGAGGTGGAAGCTTGTGCAATCTCAAGAATCTTGCCTGAAGAAGTCTATCAGTAAGAATAGTGAAAAATTCGTAGGTTTGGTTTTGCGTAAAGTAACTGTCAGTAATATGAACTTCAACCGAAGTAAAATAACCGAATTAACGGTTTTTTTCTATCGTTGAAACGTTAAAAAAAAACAGTTTTATAATTTTTCAGTTGCAGTAAATGCCTATTAATTATTTGTCTGCTTTTATCAAATTTTCTATTCAACTTAAGGTCTTGGGGCACTCCCTCTCCCCCCTCCAAAAAAACAAAAAAAAGTAAAAATTGGGCACGCTACTGCAAAAACAGCCAAACATACAAACTCCATTGTTCATCAACCTTGGGCATCGACATGAATGAAAGCATGGGCCCAGCACTCGACTATCAGAGACGAGGCTACACAGCCCAGGAATAATTCTTTGCTTTTCTTCAAAACCTTTGTTCAGCGCATCCTGGCATTATGATATTTTTTTTTTAAAGTGGGCTGTCGGTGGGGAACCTTTAGGTCGCCGGGCCCGTTGACTTTACCAACCCAAGCACAATAGTTACGCCACTGCCTTTAGGAGATGGTATGGACCTGGGTTCAACTGCCCTAAGTAATCTCGAATGCAAACGCATCTTGTCCATTCGTTATTTTGTACCTAGCAGTCGGCCGGTACACATTATAGACAACGACTATATCTTATCTGACAACTATCAGCCTTTTGTCGGAAAGTCCCTTTAATATGCATGCACTCGTCTTAATATTGTATCAGCTAGAGTAATACAGTTTGAGTTTAGGGGAATCAGTTACACTATACTCAACTTGCCTTTGTTAAAAGGAAACAAAAATGTGGGAAAAAATTGTCTACAGCGTTAGATAAAAGTTATTTAGACCCACTCTGGGAAACAACATTTTTGTTATCTCAGTTCATATACTAAGCGAGTAAACGAGTTTATTACAGTAAACAGCACATCAATACAGTATGTGCCCACATCCCACAAGAACCAATGCCCGCGTGTGGCATGAAGGACATCACACAAAAAAGTATAAACCATTGTACAAAAAGAAAATGTCGTTGCAAAACTTTACAACGTATTAAAGTGTGCGCAGCGTATCTTGAGTCCTGCGGTGTTTTACGATCGGCTACGTCTTACTGGAGAGGGTTGCTTTAATCGGCGGCCGCCATTGTTTTTGCAACGATTTTGGATATCAACTATTTTGGATATGCAACTATTTTGGATATCAGCAAGGGACTCTGCTACCAAAATCGCACAATCGATTATCTGTGTTCATTGTGGGGCGAACTCAAGATGGGCTGCGGACACTATAGTAATAATAAAACTATTGAACTATTACGAATTATAAAACAATGGGCATGGGAACTTAATGGATTGACAAGGTAGGACATACTTATCGCGACAGCATAAGTACTAAAGCCCAGTAGCCATTTCAACAAGGATTTTTGAAAAGGGTAAATCTCAAGAATTTTTTAAAAATTGTTTGGTACTCTATAGTATAGCTTGCTGCTCTCATATATGATGCTGAATGAAGAAATCTAGGATAACACTGTGACGAACTGCTGTCGCTGTTGGAAAGAAGACATGCTACCTTTAACAAAGAGTTTCAGCGAACCACTTTTCTCAATTGGAAAGCTTACAAGCAAACAAGCAACAATGTAGAGTCAAATGATCTGGCATTACCAACACCTAGATACTAATAAAAACTTATATCATTTCCTACCTTGTGGGAAAGCAAAAACTCAATCCTCTCCTAAGAATCGCCGGATAAGTCAAATTGCTGGCAAGAGATGACATCATGTCCGGAATCTGCAAAACAATACTCTATATTAACGACCTAAATTCAACGCTGTAACGACATAACATGGGTGGATAGCTTTGCTGCTACTAAACGATGGTGCAGTGATCAAGTAGGGACTGACTGATACGTACAATATGTTTGGTTCAAGTTGCACTTATTAAACAGGAAGGAAAGCCAAATGGGCTCGATAAATGTTAAATAAATACGGATGCAAATCTACTAACATTGCCTTTTGGACTTAAATATCAGACTGCCAGAGCGGGGAATTGAATCCACGACCTTTGAAAACAAAGGCCGAAGTCTGACCGCTAAGCCATACTGACACGGCCTAAAGGCAACGTCCATAGGCAGCATTTAACACGAACACATATACATACATGTTCAAAAAGCAACGTAGATAGGTATGCATCCGTATTTTTTCATATTTTACTGCAGGTCACCTCAGGGGTTTGCTCGTCCTGTGCTCTGAATGAGCGAGATATAAAAAGCACAAAAACAGTGATAAGAAGTAAAAAGCCAATAAGCTGCACAACGTACAATAAAATGCGACTTTTTGAGTCACATATAACTCTTTATCAAGCTTTATTTTAAGTGGAAACATATTAAAAACATCGGGCGACCCCACACAGACCAACAAAAGCATACAATTTTAAAAACCAAAAGTGAACCTAATCTAGGGTTAAACCTGGCAATAGGGTGACCCGACATTAATTCCAGGTTTTACCCTGGCTTATAGGTTCACTTTTGGTTTTTAAAATTTTATGCTTTTGTTGGTCTGTGTGGGTTCGCCCAGTGGTTTTAACAAGTTTCGACTTTTAGCCTAGGTCTGACAAATTGCTTGATAAAGTCGTACCACTCGAAACGTCGCATTTTAGTGTATGTTGTGTACCTTATAGTGGCTTTTTTTTTTACTTCTTATCTCTGAATGAGCGACACGAATGAGCAAACTTTACATGCAGAATTCGGTACATTCAGCACCGTTATCCGAGCGTTTCTTTCTTCACAATGCTGAAGCAGTTTGCTGATTTAATTGTTTGTTTTGCCTTCGGCTGGAGTTTAAATGGTTATAGCCACCAAATGACAAGCTGCAGTATCCATAGCCATTCGCCGATATCTAAACCATGCGCAATGGCTGTTTGCCGTGACGGCACCATGAGTTAGCCAATGACGAACGAGAACAACGGCTGTTTGGCCGTCTGATTGGACTAGCCCAGTCACGTGACATGCACGTCACAGCAAACAGCCACGGCGCGTGGTATAGTTCTGTCTAGCCCTTACTTTCAACAGGCGAAGGAACACACAAACAAATTTCTTTTTGCACAACAAACAAGCCACGTGTCTTCTTAATTATTGAGTGGAGAGTTGAGGCGCCCACGTGCACCAGGTAGCAAGCGGCAAATTTAAGCCTAACGACATCGCGAGCGCTTCTTTCTATGTATCGACCGTTTTGAAACGCAGATTTTAAACCGCTAGATGGGCGCCAACTTTACACTAAATAATTAAGGAGGCACGTATGGCTAGTTTGTTGTGTAAAAAAAATTTCCTTGTGCATTCCTTCGCTTGTTGTAATTAAGTGCTGCGTAGAAGTAAATACTGGCAGACAGCGCTAGATTCTGCAACCTGTCATTCGAAGGATAGGCACCTTTAAGTTGCAGTACTAAAAGTCTCGTTTCCCCATTTCTTGCAATGTTAGATGCGTCTAATCAGGAACAAAATAAGGACCTAGCTCGGCTGAAGGAACAAGAAGGTCGCTTCCACAGACAAAAAAATAATGTGACCATCGTCACAAACACGGCAGCGTTTTTACAGTTATGATAGATTAAACTGAAACCACAAAGCTGCAACACGGTAAAGTATAAATAATTAGACACAGCCGTAAATTATGTTTATTAATTTTAGTCGCCAATAAAATCCTTGATGGTAACGTATTTTTCAGCGATTTGAACGATTACACCAACGGCGCTGGAGGTGGCAGTGGCCATTTTTTTTTTTTTTTTTTGCAGCGCGTTTGGTATTAATCCTTCAGGCAGTGTTGCCGGATGCCTGCAAGTGTTAATTTCCCCCCAAAATCACGGCGCTGCCCTCCAAGAAAATCCCTAATTTTTTTTCATTATCCCTCGTTAAGACAAAATATTTTTCCGTAAAAATAATTACAAAAATAAATTAAAATAAATTCGAAAATAAAAAAAGATATGAAAATGAAACTTTTTTTTTTACCCTTTCTGATTTTAGAACTTACCAAAAAATCGGAAATCGGGTTAATCAGGTAAATAAAAAAAATATCACCACGAAAGCAACAATTGTTCTCCTTTGCCTAATGCTAAGGAAACAATACGTACAGTTTGTGACTTAAAGAAAGTCGATACAGCACAATTTGAAACACATGTGACAAAACAATTACTTTTATTGTAGCAACTTGCGACATAAGCCTACATTATTTTAGCAAGACGTGAGACGTTCATTTCTTAAAAATTCCTTAGCATAAAGTAATGACTTATGAATGATAAAAGGGTAACACGGAATTAAAACCAATAAAATTTAACCAGCCTAGAATTACCACATTTTTTCACCCCCCCCCCTCCCCAGCCCCAAATATTAACCAGCCCAGTTTTCACCCCCAACGGCAATCAAAACCTCTAGATCTTTGGTAAAACCTCCAATCTGCCAACACCGCCGTCAGGGGGACTGTTTCCTTTCGTCTTCAAGCGGTAGTGACGTATGAGTGACGTAGGTATTTAGTTAACTGCCGCAGATGCTACTCCACTGCAAGAATTAGAAACACACGAATTCTGGCTTGCATATCTCTTGGGCTCAATGATACATGGGACCACAGGGAGGCAGATTCGGGTGTACAATGTACATATTGTTTTCACCACCATTGTACACTCTCGAAATACACGACTTTCAAATATGTTGTTGAAATACGTCATATTGTGTTCAAAATGGTAAAAAAAAAAAAAAAAAACTCACAGCTGATTGACGGGCTAACAACAAGCCAAGGTGTTTCATCCGTTATCCTTCTCTTTCCAGGTTTTCCAGCAGATGTTTTACAAGTAATATTGTCAGCACATATAGCTTATATTTTTCTGACTTTGACCGTTTTTTAGGATTTTAGCCCAAATTTTTCAAGAGGTTAAAACGTGATATCAAATAAATTGCAATGTGTGAGGATTTAACCTATTTAATTTTTTTTTTATTTCCGTGTCTTTTTCTTGATTTTTAGTACATTTTTATTTTCAGCCATAACAAGTCTTAACAAAATCTATGATTTTGGTATTTTACAAGGTTCGTACACAGCCTTGAATTCCTAGAAAAGCCTTAAAAATGGAGAATTTGTATTGTGAGAGCCTTGAAATGGCCTTGTGTTGGTAAACTGTAGATGAAATACGGGTCAGTAACTGTATTAGTAATTTGTACCTAAAAATAATAAATTAAAAAAATAAAACTAATTTGTCAGCTGAAAGCATTTCTACTGTGAACGATTGCTAGGATTATTAAAACACCTATTGCTTCTTAGCTGCCAGCAGATTGTTGGGAGATTGAAAGCGAGTCTATACCATGCGCAGTGGCTGTTTGCTGTGACGTGCATGTCACGTGACTGGGCTAGTCCACTCAGACGGCCACAGCCGTTGTTCTCGTTCATCATTGGCTAACTCATGGTGACGTCACGGCAAACAGCCATTGCGCGTGGTTTAGGGTTTCGTGCAGTGCAAACAAATCATGATGGTTGGGGGCAGCTTGAGCAAAACTTATTTCTCTTGATCTCGTGACTGTTACGGTATTTCTCCTCCTTGCTTCAGCTCCCTACTTCAAGTAGGGGGGGGGGGGAGAGGGTTTGACCCTCCTGAATTCTGACGGTCCGACGCTTGCTTGTTGATTGTCACCATCTTGGTGGTGTTCGTCGCCGTTCCATCTTCCATGAGACCTTGCGCGTCAATTAGGCGACAAGTCTGTCCTCCTGTCCGGAGTGTTTCAATTTTTGCAGGAGGTACAGATGTATGACAAGATTTAGATTCGTGGTTTGTATAACATCTCTGTAATGTGTGGTGCAGTGGCAACCCGGACCGCTGCACTGTGAATGAGGTTGGCGCTAATGACCTCGCTTGTCGACTCGCCATTACGCCTCAATCCCTCCTCCCCCCTACTTGAAGCGACAAATAAAGTATACAGACCAGCAAAAAACTGGAATTTATTAGGTAATTTAATATTCAAAAAAGCCTTGGCTTTAAGTAAGCCTTGAAAATCCTTGAAAATGGTTCTCTGTAGTGTACGAGCCCTGTTTTTAGCATGAAACTCCTTTCCAGATTTAATTTCGCCAGATCGAAGGTCGAGAGAATTTTGTTGATAAGCAGTTGGGTGCTAAAAAGTCAAAATTATTAGGGATGGAAAAATACGAGTGCTGTTGGTATCAGGAAAAGTGATCGACACCCAGCTGATCGACGGTCGATCATATGTCCTGTCGATCTTATGTCCATGTCGATCACTTGGCTGTCGATCACCTGGTGTCAACCAGTTGTCCGTCGATCAGCTGGGTGTCGATCACTTGTCCATGAATCGTGCTGTTCGGTAGGAGAGCTTTCATTTCAGATAGAATTAAGTCGTGCCTACCTATTCAAACAATATATTCCCCCACATTTTAATTAACAAAAGAATTCCGGTAAACTAATCAAGATATGTTATTAAATCTGGAAAGGAGTTTCGTTCTAAAAAAAAGCAAAATGACTGCACTGTTGTAGGTGAAAAGTTAGGCCTGTTGACCGACCATGCCAATGTGAGTTGTTTAATTTTTTTAATTTTATCTTAACACTCTGATGAAGGCACCGCACTAGTACATCCTATAAAGGTGTCGAAAAATAAGTGCTTTAACAGCAAGTGCGTCTGGCCTCATATTTTTTTACAAGTTAGGTAATATTTAAATCAACAAAAGTAATGTAATACGTATGTCTGCGTCATTCTTTACGACTGAGAATGTTTATCTACGTGGGTTGTTGTGTCGCTGCGCTCCTGAAATTGAACGTTTGCAACTCATTTCATGCTTTCACATGATTAAAAAATAATAATAAAATGGTTTAGCTTCCAAAGTAGTGTTTCCCAATTTCACAAACTAGTTAAGTTGTCGAGACACATTAATTATATCCAAATTCAAATTTCCCGAATCAGCAGACGTTGGTAGCCACATGACACAAAATTCTCACTAAGGGCCACCGCGCAGACAGCGGCTTCGCCGCGCTGCCAGGTCGCTGCGGCCAACGAGAATGATTACGGTCTATGTAGCACCGCGCACTTGGCCGCAGCGGCCAGCGAGTCACCGCGACCACTGGGATCCCGAGCAGCGTACAGGCCACTTGGTGGCCGCGGCGCCCAGATATTTGCATACGATTCAACAGAGTGTAGCGCACTGGCAGTTCAAGCATGAGCGGCGAATCGCCTGCAGGCCTCATCGTAATCAATTTCGTAGTGTTGTTTGCGTCAGTGCTTACGTGTGCTCGCGTTTGCTTTTCTTTATCTTTGCACCCAGAATTTTTTTATTTTCTTTTGTTTTCTCAGTAAATACCACATTGCTGCTGTTTGCTCCGCGTTCATTTTCGACGCTTAACAAGAATCGAGGAAAAAAGGGTGACGTCACCTGGCCGCTGTAGACGTGGTCGCTGTATTTGTTTCCCGCCGGGTTTTGTGGCCGCGCGACCTGGCCGCTCAGTGCGCGGTCGGCCTAGGAGCGCGCGCGCACTGAGCGGCCAGTCGTCGTGACGGCCAAAAAAAAAAAAGGGCGACGTGCCGCACGACCACGACCGTTTTTCATTGGTAATTCTCGATCACGTGGTGAAAAATGAATACGGAGCAAGTATGGTCACCCTGTGGCCGCCTGCACGCCGCTCGGGATCCCAGTGGTCGCTGCGACATGCTGGCCTTTGCGGCCAATTGCGCGTTGCTACATACACCGTAAGCATTCTCGTTGGAGCAGCGACCTGGCCAAGCCACGCGGCCAGGTCTCTGCGGCCAACGAGAATACTAAGGGCCCCCACGCACACAGTGGCCAAGCCGCGCGGCCAGGTCGCTGCGACCAACGAGAATGCTTACGGTATATGTAGCGACCAACGAGAATGCTTACGGTATATGTAGCAACGCGCACTTGGCCCCAGCGGCCAGCCTGTCGCCGTGTCCACTGGGATCTCGGGCGGCGTGCAGGCGGCCACAAAGCTCCCATACTTGCTCCGTGTTCATTTTTCACCACGTGATCGTGAATTATCAATGAAAAACGGAAGTGGCCCCGCGGCCCATCGCCGTATTTTTTGGCCGCGACGACCACTGACCGCACGATCTGATTGCCCAGTGCGCGGGAGCCCTAAGGAGCCCTATCTGTAATCTAGGAACCGAATTTTCCGGGACCGAATAATTGTCCTGTATCCCTTATTTACCAGCATAAATTGAACTGTGGGATATAGGTGGTACAGTGTCGAATTGCGCCGCCCGGGAACCCGGGAAACCAACTACAGGAGGCCCTTTGTTAAAAAAAATTTTTAAATTTATTCTTATGCAAATTTCATACGAATAATTGCATCCCCAAGTAGCAGGAAAACGTTTCAAATTCACGATGCTTTCTTTAACATATGCTATCTCCCTCCGCACAGGAAACCCCCCCCCCCCCGAACACTAAGACCCTTACTTCAAAGAAACATTTTTTGAAATTTCAATTGAGTTTCTATGAAAATTTATCTCGAAGTTGTACAAAAACGTTTCAAATTCATACCGTTTTCTTCAAAATACTGTAGTACACATTATACAGGGTTACGCCCCGG
>JAHWFP010264282.1:64900-88369 GCA_023313725.1 Lithobius niger
CCCCCCCCCCCCCCCCCCCCCCGCTCCGGTGAAGCGCCCCGAGACCCCCAAAGTACATTCCCGGGGAGGCTTGACCCCTCCCAATCCGACCCTGACGAAAGATGATGTCAAGCTAAAAAAATAACATCTGTCCAAACGACTCCTATACTTTCTCGCGTTTGGTACGTTACGGCGCACTATCTCATTGAGTTGGGCCATTCTCGGCGTTATTTATCTATTAATTGCAAGCAAATTAAGCCTAACTATACAACTCCTCACTTACAATCATCCGTGACGTCACCCGTCATCAGTGCCACATGGCGTGGAAAGCAAGCTATCAATATCTTTGCGTGAATAGAAAGGCAATCGTTTTGACAGATCAGCGACGTATAGGGGCCAATACAGAAACCATCGCGTTTAGCAGCTGCTGCAGCCATCATTACCGTTCCGCTTGCTCGGACAATTTGTTGACGTATGGTAATTACATTAAACATCACGTAAAGGAATAGGCTTCGTCCAAAAGCAGGCACGGTGTCCGGACAAGCATGTAATGTAAACAGGATGACCCTGTCAACCAATGTCAAAAATGTTGACGCTAATGGTCCACCATACTTAATTGTTTCTCGCGTAGTCGGCAGCTGCTAACAGCGCGATTGTGACAGCCAACATCAATTGTAGGTGGATTTAAACGAACTTTAATAATTACTTGCGGGCATGAAGGCGATACGGATGCAAATTCTTATTAAAAATTAATTTTTGATAAATCAGGGCTGTCGCATTTGCAACAACAAACAAACCAATCTGAAAAATGCATACAATTGGTTTTTTTTAAATTACGGCATACCAAAAAACTCAGAACCTGTTGATAGGCTACTCAAAACGCACCAGTAACAAAAGAATTTTGTGGCACATCATGAAAACTACACCCCATAAAGAAAAAGAATTTAGTCTTTAATCAGAAATTGGAAGTAAATTGAATTCGTTCTGCATTCAGTTGAAAAGTGCTATAAATTGTTCGTAGATTGTGTAGTTGGATCCAACCAGCTCAGACAATTCGGACTCAAATACTCGTCACACACACAAAAAAAGCTACATACAACAATAACGTCCCGAGTTATGTTTAAATTTTTTTTTTAATTAAATCTAATGTTGTGAGCAATGCCAGTTACAAATTTAGGAATTGTTTTGTGGCCAAGGTTTCTGATAAACGTTCGCATATTCCGGCAGTGAGTTTCCGTCAGTTCTGACTGGTGGGCTGTAGCATATTCATAGTTCCTCCGCGAAGCACGGCCCCCCCACAGTTCTGATGCCGTACCGCCAAAATTTCATTCTTCGTATATTCTGGCAGCGAGTTTCTTGAAGTTCTGACCGGTAGATTTTATAGGATGGTTACCATTTCTCCCACGAAGCGTCTCTCTCTCCCCCTCACTGTTCAGACTGCGCACTGGCAGAGGTGCCAGAAGTGTTCTCCCCATTCTATGCCTATAAAACGTCTGCTCTAGTCACCACCCGCCCTAGCCATCTCCGCCCCGACCACGCAACCATTTACATAAACCAAACCAAGCCATTCAAACGAATTTATTAGGCCTATTGTAATTTTTTTTTGGCACCGAAATATCGTACGATTGCATTTAAAGGGACATACCTCCCAGCGCCATTTTTCTCGATCCTGCACGTCAAGTACGGCCCCAAAGGTCTATTTACTTACCGTTAGTGTTTCCCTTGCTAAAAACCGTTTTAAAATGTGGCGTCTACCCGTCACTAAATGATGCATTGCGCGCGTACAATAATCATGAAATTTCATCTCTGTGTGTACATCTACTAACTTTCTAATAATTACCATGACATCTAAAATCTAATAGACTAATGCGATAAAAATTAAAATTAATTATTCCAATAGATCGCCGAAGCAAAATAATAAGACACTAGCCTAGAAAATTATAAATTGTGATTTTAAAATACGAGAATCATTTCGGTTTGTGACGACACAATCGTTGACTTGATTCTGTCTTGTGTACTATTCACAAAGCCAACCGAGACACAGCAGCTATGCGAGGTACGCAGCTACCACCCCAGCCGACCTTGGCACTGTAATTGCTCCGATGACGATCTGCGCGTAACTGTAATTTGGCACGCGGAATGTTATAAGGCAAGCCGGGTGTCCCTTCAATGCAGGACAGAATTGTAGCACAATCTTTAACTTAGGGACGAATTTTCGGAGGCAGATTTATCCAGGGTCGATCTGTCGTGGACCCATCCCAACTCTGATCGCCAGTCAGAGATGTACGACTTTTTCTGGTATCCAGTATGTCAGTTTCTTTTAAAATTATTAATTGTAAATGATGAGGAATGCTCTTTATGTTCATTCAATTCGTGTTGTTGTCACCCTCATTTTCCTTTTTAAATAATGTATAAATATTTCTTAAATTAAAAGTTTTTTTTAATTGAATTTATAGAATAAAAATGGCGTGCAATTCACATGTGTGACAGCTCAGTCCTTATTGTTGCATTCCGTTAACACACGTTAAGATTTATTTTTGGCATTAGCGTGTGTTAAGTTAGGACGCTGCGGTCAAACAAACTGAGCCTATTGTGGCGACGTGGTTTTATCAATCATAAAACACAATTTAAATTTATTTTGAAGAGCACTGGCCCGCAGCCTCACGCTCTGGTACAAAACGCTAACAGAACTATAACAACAACAACCCTGTCGCAAGCAAGGAATTAAAGAAGACCAAACCAAACCAAACTGAGGACCAAATCTTCCAAGACGGAAACTCCCGTTCAGCCTTTTCAGCAGTTTCTGGTTGCGCACAATAACACACACACACCATGGTTGGAATCCCATTTAACTGCTCTCAATCGCGCACGATAACACGCATAAGTCACAATCACATGCCGGAACCTATGCGCATCACACCCCACACTCTGCACAAGAAAACCGGATCCAGGTCTCCACTGTGTGCCACTGCTTGCAAACACTTTCACTGTGTACAAGACGAGCCGCTGCTGCTTGCAAACCGCCATCATGTGCAAAGCAAGCCGATGTTGTGTGTACGGCTCCCGCTGCATACTGGAATAGTCCTCACTGTGTACAGAAACGGACCCCACTGTGCACAAAAATCACTTCCACCGGATACCAGGGTTCCATCAACCATGTGCCAGAGGTGTTTCCACTGTGTGCAAGGTCATTGATCGGTACTGACCTTCAGGTCGTTGTGCAAAACGGAGTACACAGAGGTTACTTCACCCCGTGTACCACTGTACCACGTGTCTTCCGTTGCTGGGAGAGGTTTTGTTCACTGCATTAACTGACTCCGAGTGCTGAGCCCAAGTACCGGTGGGAGAAGAAGCCCATATACACCGTGTGAGCGGATCGAAGCAGAGGAACATTTCACAGCAAAATTTACAGCAGCATTTTCGTGGCCTTGGAATGCTTTGCTATAGCGTGCCGCTTCCAGGTGGGGCTCCGTCCCTCCGTAAGAGACAGAAGACCCTGAATAGTTTGGTGCGTTTTGATCCACTTTGCAATCGCAACCTGCTGGTGTCTATATTTCCTACAGAACAAAAGAAAATTTTCCACAGACATTTCGGTGCCACAGGCTGTGCATATGGGTGAATCTACCCATCCTAGCCTGTCACTATGCGCAAAGAGCAAAGAATGATCCCTGCGCAGCCAAGTTAATATTCTTGCCGCCCAGAACGGGAGACCATTGAGGACAGAGTCAGAACTGCACCGAGGTTGCAGAAGGAAGAGTGTGCGACCAGAGGCTGCTTCCCACTCCTCTTCCCATTGCTGGAGAAACAACCTTCAACGGTTGATCTCTTTGCCCTACGGACGAAACTAAAGCTACCTCTGCAGCATCCCCGAATGAGGCATCTTTCGCAAAACCCACTGCTTGCACTTTACCCGGAAGCTCTGCATGCCCGTTGACCCACTTCAACACTACCTCACTTGATTACTGTGCTGCCCACAACTCTTGCAAATCGAAAAAACAAGCGGATCATCAGCATCCAACCTCTCGATCGAATGCTGTAACAAGCGCAGACTCGACTGAGAATCAGTCAGCATGGTAAATGACGGCAGAGGCAAGTCCAGGGCAATGTCCAGTGCAACTCGCAAATCGTTTCGAACTGACTGCAGTGAGTTTAGGACCTAGGAACAGTTTTTGATAGGGGATGACAATCCCAATTCCACCTGCCCAGGTTGCACGCTGAAAAGAAGCACCACAGATGATGTCACATTCAGTGTACCCTGGCTCGAACACACCCATCAACCTGGGACACCAACCCCCTGGGCGCAGAGGACGTGTACATGCTACAACAAGCGCAGACTCGACAGAGAACCAGTCAGTATGGTAAATAACGACAGAGCCTAGTCCAGGGCAATGTCCAGTGCAACTGAAACTACTGCCAGCTCGCAAATCGTACTCGAACTGTCTCCAGTGAGTTTACGACCTAGGAACTGTTTTAGAGAGGGGATGGCAATCCCAATGCTACTTGCCCAGGTTGCGCGCTGAAAGGAAGCACCACAGAAGATACCACATTCAGTGTATCCTGGCTCGAACACACCCATCAACCTGGGACACCAAACCCCTTGGCTCAGAGGGCGAGCGCATGCTACATCAAAAGGTCAACCATTCGAAGCAAGCTGCAACAACGTCACTCCACGTCCAGCCACACTAAGAGTGTCCCGATCTCTGGAACCTATGCTACAGTAAGCAAGGATGATTCTTGCAACAGGATCTGCGTTGCCCCTGCTGATATTCCCCATACAAAGAGCCACCAACATCTCTTCAGAGCATAGTGTAAAGGTGGCTCATTGCACTCTGTCCAAATGGCTTGCACAGGAGTGGAGATGAGGCTATCTGTAGACATCCATTCACTGGAACCTGCCGTGACGTGATGTGGCGCCTCACAGTACACAGAAACGGCAGATGGTAGTCAAGGAGTGACCTAATAAAAGTCTAACCATCAGCGGAGCCCTATGCCTGACGGCCGAACGTGAGAAAGCAACCAACTCAGTCTTAGCAGGTGCAAGTAGCAAACCACTCTCAATAAGTTGCAGCGAAATGCTGTTAAGGGCACTTTGAGCCTGAGCCACACTTGCATCCAGGTTGTTAGTCTCAATACTAAGATAGAGTTCGCACACCTCAGGGGCGCACCAACCAGACTAGAAACCGGTAGATTTCCCGTTAGACATAACGGCGAGGACTTATCCGTCCAACATAAAATTTATTTTATGCCATAAGAGTTTATTCGCGAAATATCTACCCCTACTAAGAACTGCTTTTCTAGTGTATGTTGTTCTTTCACTCTTTCCAGTTCATAATTATAGGAGTCATGAAAACCAAAGTCACACGTTTATACTCAACGTTACGTTCGACCAAAGATTTGCCACACGTTGTCCTAATTCGTACATCATTGGCGCGTTAAAGAGTCAGAATGTCGATTTGCGCAATAAGTCATTTTGTAAGCATACAGGACTAGGGCCGTCGTCACTTCCACTGTCGACGTAATGGAGCGGGCTTCCCTTTCATTGCTGTTTGGCTGGGTTTCCCACTTCCCTCGGCCGGGCCCCATTACTTCCTCATCGGTGTGTCCGCTTTGCGCGAAGCTGCAATTGATATGAAAGTTGAATTTAAATGTCTACGCTCTTGAAGCATTTGTATGGCTGTACAACTGATTCAAGTAGCATAGACATTTTAATTTCATCTTTTACTGTTGTCTGGCTTTTGTAAAACAAGCCTTTAACATTAAACACGGCCTCGGCTTACCAATTGACATGTCCACGGCTCTCTCGTTCCTGTTTGGCTGTTATCGCTTTGCTCTTGCCTCAGACCTCTTCCCATTTTGTCACCCTATGGTTCCTCAACTCCGATTCCGGATTCCGGATTTTTTTAGTTGATAAATCTTGTCCAAACACATGTGCTACTACATGCAAAGTGTGGTTTTCGTGTGATGCGCGGTCTAAGTTTGCATTGGAGTTAAGCCATAGCGGAGCTCCCCTCCAAATCTACATAAGATCGTAGGAATGAAGACTACTACTTTTAACCACTACTGTAAGAGTTAAGTAAGAACCAACGGCACCACGCGTTTGGTAGAAGGGAAGCATTTGGGGGAAGCTTTTCACGACCGCATGCTTCTCGAATGGGCAGCTCGAGACCACCTTGAGCGTCATCTACATCCGCCAGCATGAACATGAACATGGAAAAATATAATAGAAGTGAACATTAGAAAAGGAAGGGGGGGGGAGTCATTAGCCGGGAGGGGGGGGGGGGGGATTTGAGACACATGATGGTTGGTTTTTCCGCGAACATGAACATGGAAAATATAATGGAAGTGATCATACAAAGGGGAGAGAAGAAGTATTAGCGGAGGGGTGGGTAATTTGAGTCACAGGATGCGCTGATTGAGTGAGCGAAGCAAACGAAAATCAGCGTTTATTCGCAAGTATGCGCAAAATTTGTAAGAAATTTGTAAGAAAATTAAGAAAATTTGTATTCGGTCAAGCATGACCATACCGCACCAGTGTTGCAAAGCGTGCATCCAACACCTCAACTCGTATAAACTAGTCTGAGAAAGTAAAAACGATAAAAGCCCTGAAGGATTTGGAGATAAAGACCCAGTTGGGCAATTGCTTTTTTTCTCAGATCAGCGTATCTTATATTTTCATAAGGCTGACTGCTAATTCGTTAACTCAACCATTTAATGTTTATCATGCAGCATTTCACACCGAAATTCCGAAAATTACGTTTTTCACGTTTCTTACGAATTATTTAGATAAGTGTGGTCTTGAAGGGCACTAAATAGTGTTCGGCCGAGTTTAGATTGGTTTGTGAGAGGCGCTAACTATTGACGATGTTATCTTTCATCAGCATTATGCTACAAAGCCAAAAGCAACCCCTAGACGAATTTTGTCGTTTTCCCTGCATGACCCAATTCCGCAGATTGACGTGCCCAGCTAAAAAAAAACAGTAGGGAATCAGATCGAGACGTCAGATTGCACGTGACGACAGGATGTTTAGTCCCCCTTTAGACGTTCAGGCACGTCATCAGGTGCGTTTTGTTTTGGTGCTGAGGGAAACACGAACAAGGGATTAGGTTGCTGTTGCATTAGGAGTGCAGGCCGCAGTAACTTTGGCGTAGAGTTGGCGAGTTTATCGGAAAATAAATCAATTTAACACAAAAACTATTCAGTTACTGTATATTGTTCTACTTCCAGTTAGTTACCAGTTAATATATCACGTGAAACTTAGCCAGTCAACTTCTAGTTTGCAACTCCTAGTTCACAACTCTTTTTTTTTTTGGAAGGGAAGGGAGGGGGGGGGGGGGAGGAGATACAAACAAACCTGGAATTTAAAATTTAAAACAAATGTAAGATCTCTTAAAACATTTAAAAAGGCAATTTTTTTGTACAACTTTTCTCATTTGCATGAAACGCATTAATTCTGTATTTTTTCCATTCCGCTATTCTGGTCATGCGCAAAGGAGGGGCCGGGGGAGGGGGGAGACGGCTTTGCTCCGCCTGGGTGCGCCACTACCGTCCAGCGTGACTGAAACTTAGATTAAACTTAAAAACAATAACAAAATGCCAGAAAGCAATGAGTCAAATTGCAAGTAAAATGTCCATCTTAACAAGGCAGAACTTGTTAGGATGTGTTAAAAAAAACGGACAGAACCGGTTAATTTTTAAAATATTTTAAATTAGAAAAAAAAAAACTTAGATTGGTTTAGAGTGGTTTGTGAGAGGCGCTAACGATTGACGACGTTTTCTTTCATCAGCATTACGCTAGAAAGCCAAAAGCAACCACTTCAAGAATTTTGTCATTTTTCCTGCATGAGTGTTGTTTAAAAAAATTCTTTTACGGTTCTGTCCGTCTTTTTTTAACACGTCCTGGTAAGTTCTGCCTTGTAAAAAGATGGACACTTTAGTTGCAACTTGACTAAAAATACAGATGCGTCGCCTATTTACGTTGCCTTTTATAACTCTTGTTGAGCCGTTGGCTTTCCCGTCCTTATTCATCTTGACTTATGGCTTTCTTGAGTTTATTGTGTACGCGGTTTATCTTGAGTCCTGCAGATATTTTACGAGCGACTACGTTTTCCTGGACCGCGCGGCATTAATCGACGGCCGCCATTGTTTTTGTAATCATCTTGGATATCAACAAGGCACTCTGCTACCAAAAGCATACAATTGATTATCTGTGTCGTTCTGGGGCGAACTCAAGATAGGCCGCGGACACTATAGTTATTGTTTTTACTTGCTACTGATAATGGCTCCGAGATGAGCCGAAACGTCGAGTTTTCATTTACATTTGTGCGCTTTCCGGATTTTACTTTATAACATAAAATAACTAAAACTTAAGAGACATCAGGTTACGTGCTTGCATAACTTCGGGAAAACACACACAACCACCAGGCAGAAACACAACAAAGTTCCTTTGAATTTTCGGTGAAGTCCACATCCGTTCACCTTCTTCACGAGAAACGAACTACAGTGCGGTTATTGCAGCACCGCTATATTTGTAAGTGTTCTAGTTTATTCTCTTTCCTCTTTTAAAGTATTTTCCAGAAAAATTGCATTTACGTAATTAAATTTATTTTGAAGAGCTAGGCTTTCGATTTTGACCTCCTCCCCCCCAAAACCCTACCGGCCCACATGATTCACGAGGGATGAAAAAACAGGGACAGCTTTAATTTTCAGCACGTTTGCAACTTTCGTGTCTTGCTCACCTTAACAGGACAAACACCATATGAGAATGAAACCAATCAAGCATACCCCCAAAACGGTAAATACATACAATAAAAGTGTGAAAATTTTAAGAAAACTCAAACATTACCACAAACATTAACACAAACCAACCGCCGTGTTTGTTCGAAGTTAACTCCAGAGCTAAATTATATGCGGCTTACAGAAAGGTTAGTTATCAAAGACACACTTCCACATTTTCATGGTTGGAAATTTTGGATTATGTTCGTACACCTCTCTCATTGTTTGCTGAAATTATATATGCTTCCAAATTCAATGGGTTTCCAACCATGAAAATGCGGAAGTGTCTTTGATAACCTTCCTGTAAACCGCTTATAATTTAGCTCTGGAGGTGACGAAATAACAAACATGGCGGTTGGTTTATGTGGACAACAGCAGGACTCTTACTAAATCCTTGTGTTTTCTTAAATTTTTTTGACTTTTATTGTGAGTATTTATCGTTTTAGGTGGCACCTGATTGATGTGGGTTCATTCTCATGCAGTGTTTCTCAAGATCAAGACACAAGATATGTTGAAAATTTAATGCTGTTTCCCGTTTTTCACGCCACGTGACTCTCCTGGTCTATAGTCTGTTCCACATTATGTTTGCAGGAAACTCACTGTATGATGCCACGTTTCCTTCCAGTACGAGTGCAAAAAAGACGGAAATATCCCACTCGTAGACTTAAGGACCGTACACACCACAACGTCACCGTCTCCGTTGTCCGGCTCCGTCTCCGGCAAAGCAACGCTGAAAAACGGAGAACACTGCCACACCTGTCCGCCGAGAACGCTTGCTGACCCCTTTATTCCCACCTCCCCCAAGTAAAAGGAATGTAATCGTCCGAATGCAAAACTGTAGGTCGCATTGAATTGGGGTCATTCGCGCCACTAAAACCAATTTGGGCGAGTGCTTGTATTACTACTAGTTATGTACACTTAATTTTAGAATTATTCTTTTCAATTTTCGGTAGTTTTTGATGGTCGGGTGTGGAGCCACCATCTTTGTCTCCAGCGCCGAGAGAAAGACACGTGTGGCGCAAAGCATTTTGATTGGCTGACGGACAACTCCACCGGTCCGTCAACCGGAGGAAAATGAAAATTTTCGAAACGAGTCGGAGACGCAACGGAGGCACTGCGTTGTGCCCGCAGGCTACATTTGAGGCATCGGACGACGGACATGCCGGACAAAACGGTGTGGTGTGGCATGGCCTTAACAGTATCTGTGAAAAGTCTACAAGTGTGATATCCACATGTTTTGCACCCGTAGTGCAAGGAAACGTGGCGTTATGCAATCAGTTTTCTGCAAACATAATGTGGAACAAACTATAGTAAGTGGGCCTCATGGTGATTTTTTTTTACTTCATACACTCGCTTAAAAAATGTTGATTGCCCTCCTCCCAGGGTTGGGTTTTTGCCAGCAAAAATATGGTTTTTACCGTTTTTTAGGTTATTACCGGCTAAAACTGGCAAAAACCAGCAAACTGCTTCATACGCTTATTTTAACAGTAAAAGATATTCTTCTCACAATATGTAAGCAAATTTTCGACTGTCAGTTACATAAATTGCTCAGTTATTGTGAGAAGAATATCTTTTACTGCAAAAATAAGCGTATGAAAGGCAAATAAGAAGTTACAAATTTTCAAAGTAAACGATGTGATGGTTTCAAGGGGTGCTTTTATAATTTGCCAATATTTGACTATTATAGGGCATACTTTTTTTTAATTTGTCTTCAAGTAGAATTTTGCCATATTTTTGGCCAAAGTGGCAAAAACATGGCAAAAAACAGTATTTGCCGGGATGGTAAAACCATGGTAAAAACCTACCAATCCTGCCTCCTCCTTTTTTCCCAGTGCAGTCAGTTTTTCCGTCACATATTTTCCACCCCCGTCGGCTCCAGGGACAATGTCATAAAAAACGTTTCATACGCTAAGAAAAAACTACGCTTGAACTCCTGAGAACCACTTAATTTTTAGTGGCCTAACACAATTTGGGGTGGGAGGGGGGGGAGGAGGGGGTTTACGAGGTTTGAAATTATCCACTTTGTGGGGCAAGTAATACTATGAACTGAAAAGGAGTATATCAGCAAAAGAACAAAAATAAAACCCTAAAATAGCGACGTTTCCGGAAGCATTCTTTGCGTTATCAAGCCAAACTATATTTAGTAATAACTAAATGTCACGACATTATATAAAACACTGTAGCGGTGACTCGCATCACAAAAACTAAGCGCACCTGGAAATGGAAATCGGATTAAAATGAAGCGCCATCAGGTCAGAAACTAACATGTTATCTCAAGACCTCACGCACGGGCCTTGACGGGTCCCCATCACTCCCATATTTTCGGATCTGGCCAAACTTGGGGGCAACGGTATAACGCAATGAATTTCACCGCATTGGTTTTGTTTTTAAAATTTCTTTTACACACTTACATTCCTTTTTAATTTGCATTCCTTTTTAATCTGCTTTTTCACCTACTCATAATTACTCACCAGATCTTGAATTTTCACTACATAGAAAATCATTTGTCATCCGGTATTAACAGTTTTCTGCCAAGTCCCGTGCTGTTGAAACGTTTCTTTCTGCAGAATGCCTGGCGCCCTCTCTTGGCCTGGAACATCACTAACATAGCGTTCGTTCACGCGTGGTTTAACTTTGAGATGGTTTCACTCGATACAGTTGCGGAAATGACAACTCCCCACACACTATCCACCTTACCGTACCGGAAACCTCCCTAACCCATTAAGTGCAACCTAATTTGACTAATCTAACTTGAACTAAACTCTAACCTAACCTAATTGCGAGTGTATCAAGGGATTATCGCAATAAATTAACGAAGAGTATTCTCCTTTTTAGATTGCTGTGTATCGAATGGCGGTTTCTAGTGGCGCTAAGGTGACCATGGCACCCTTTCCCATCTTCAGCTGTGCCAGGGGTGTGATTACCCGCCCCCCTCCCGCCAACTCCAACACACACCTCGACTACCAATACGGTAATAAGTTGTGGGCTATCAAAGGCACTGTCCAGGAATGGCACTGGGCTTGTCGCCATAGTCGCTGGGAAGAGGTGGTGTTAGCCAGTTTGTGCATTGGTCACACCAACCTTACTCATTCCTTTTGAAGGAAGTTATCCCTCCTGAATGTCATTGGTGTCGATGGACACTTACGGTCCGTCACTTACTTGTTGAGTGTCACCATCTTGATGGTGTTTGCCGTCGTTTCCATCTTCCACGAGACACACCGCATCAATTGGGCGACAAGGCTGTCTTCCTGCCCGGGATTTTCATATTTTTACAGGAGGTACAGATGTATGATAGGAATGGTTTGTTTAACATTCTGCAATGTGTGGCGCAGTGGCAACCCGAACCACTACACTGTGAATGAAGTTGAAAATGGCAACGTGCATTTTCTAACTAAAGACGGGAAAGCCAAAGGCTCACAAGAAATAACTAAATACAGATGCAAACCTATTTATGTTGCCTTTTGAACTTATATGTCAGACTGCCTGAGCGGGGAATCGAACCCAGGACCTTTGGAACCAAAGGCCAAGGTCCTACCGCTGAGCCAGACTGACACGGCCAAAAGGAAACGTCCATAAGCAGCATTTAATACGTGCATATATACATATAAACAAACACTTTCCAATCGCCACTGGAGGGACGCTTATTTGACGCTTATTTGCCGCGCCATCCTCCAATGAAACGAATGGAACACTTAAACGTGAAATAATGATTAAAGACGGAAAAGCCAAAGGCTCACAAGAAATAACTAAATACAGATGCAAACCTATTTACGTTGCCTTTTGGACTTATATGTCAGACTGCCTGAGCGGGGAATCGAACCCAGGACCTTTGGAGCCAAAGGCCACGGTCCTACCGCTGAGCTACACTTCGAACTCAACCGGGTCGAAATACCTTAAAAACACCTGATGCTAAATAATTGTTATACAAAATGTTTTTTTGCACTGCATTTTCCTGAAAGTGGCCTAGTCTTTGGGGAAAAAAGGCCTCCATTCGACAAATGCTTTGACAACGAAATGCCCATTATCAACTTCGCTGTTAGCTGGATTGTCTGCATGATTCAGAAACTATATACAGTCACGCAAATAGGACCAGCGTCCCGGGATGATATATCGACAGGGTCCTTAAAGGGAGCTGCCAGTGTTTCATCCGTATATCTAGAAATAATTTGCACTCAATCACATGACTAAAACTTTTCAAGGTCCCTAAGCTTGTACAATTGGTATATGTCAGTTGGTCGCTTCAATTAAACGAACGCTCGGATGATTCGACTGTCACGGACCATTGGACATTGTCCAAGCATGCAATGCCACTCTGACCGACTTGCTGTCAATGGCTGACCTCATCGGTTTCGTTGGCTTCCCTTTCCAATGAGGGCGAGTGACCAATGACAACTGATCCAGTGTGTCTCCAAATGTGACCATTGAACGTATTTAAAGGACATACCCTCCCACCGCGAAACGCATAATATTTGCTCGCCGCTGGACATTGGTTAACGTCACATAGGTTTATTCCTACCGTTATTCAGTCCCTTACTGCAAATCTATTTATAAATGTGGCAGCTACGAGTTCAATGTAAAGAAAAAGAAGAGGACCTAGCACTGATCCGTGAGGCACTCCACAGAGAACACACCTTTAGAGTTACTGGTTAATGCCAAGCGGCAAGGCTGAGGTCAACCACTGGTCAGTCACAACGACCACCAATATGGTACCACTCAGCTGCTTCTTTATGCCTAAATGAATAAAGATGCAAACCTATTTACGTTGCCTTTTGGACTTACTGTAAATGTCAAGACTGCCTGAGCGAGAATTGAACCCACAACTTTTGAGACCATTGGCCGTAGTTCTACAACTCAGCCACACCGACACGGCCAAAAGGAAACATCCATTAGCAGCTTTTAACACGTGTCATATAATCAAACACTTTCCAATCCAACTTGGTTTGGTGCAAAAAAAAATCCTTTCAGTGCAGATCGAGAAGTGTTTAATTTGATGTAAGTGCTGCCTATGGACATTTCCTTTTGGCCGTGTCAGTATGGCTGAGCGTTAGAACTTCGGCCTTCGGAATCAAAGATCGTGGGTTCAATTCCCGTTCAGGCAGTCTGACATTTAAGTCCAAAAGGCAACGGAAATTGGTTTGCATCTGCGAATACATGGCAGGTTCACCATGGGGTGACCCGGTTCCCAAAACCATCCTTATCATATTCGTCTGGAGAGTGCACGCCTATAGAGTCGCTGGAGATGTGCCGTCTTCGTCCGGGCCTGCTTCTTACCTACAAGATTGTCCAAGGGTTCCTTTCCGCTGACGTAACCTTTTTCGCACTTAAATTCGTACAAAGCAACACGCGGGTATTCCCCGAAGTTGGTGGTCCTGCAGACTCGTGTCGAAGCAGCTTGTTCTCGCATCGGGTCATAATGGTCTTGACTACGTTAGGTGGGGCCGTTGGCAAATTAGCCTTTGAAGACCCCCTCCTTAATTTACAAGATGACTCATAAAAAAACGCACGAAGTGAAAAATTTCAGTCCATACTTTTTTCTAATTCATTTTTTTATTTTTTTTATTTTTGTTATAGTGGAAACAGGGACCACTTTTTCGTACTCTAGTCAAGTGGTACACAATTCCACTTTTTTTGTAAAAATAGTTCGGACTTACAGAAGTTTTTCTGCTCGTTCCGTTTTTTTATGGGACACCATATTTTTAATGATAGGGGGCCTTGATGGACTGGGAGGCTTGAAACTCATTTTTAAAACACTAGTATTAAATAACTAGTGAGGTCTGCCACTGGTCAGTTACCATGACAACCAGTATGGTACCACTTAGCTGGTTCTTTATGCTTAAATTAATAAAGATGCAAACCTATTCACGTTACCTGTAAATGTCAGACTGCCTGAGCAAGAATTGATCCCACGACCTTTGAGACCAATGGCCAAAGTTCTACCAATCAGCCACACCAACACGGCCAAAAGGAAACATCCATAGGCAGCATTTAACACGTTCATATATAATTAAACTCTTTCCAAGGTACGCCACTGGGTCTGGATCGCTCTTTCCGAGAATGTGGCCTTTTAAGAACTAACTCAGGGCATGCAATCTACAGATATTCCTTAAGCGCAAGGTCTACCGCTGACTTTGAGTAGCCATGGGACCAGGCACTGCTCTTCTGTCCTCCCAGTCACTATCGTAGGTAAACCTGTATTATTACATTGTTATTATTATTATTGTTAATCACTTTTCGAGCCCATTTGGTTTTCCGTCCAGTATATAGTCTTTATACTATCAGTTTTAATTTACAAAACGATGCAAGTACAAACTTTGTCTCATACATTCGTCATTTTCATTACAGTTTTCTCAGTGGGAAGGATTAAGGAAGGGCGTGTTCTCAGTGGCGTGCCTCAAGGGTCAGTGTTAGGTCCGCTTCTTTTCTTAATCTACCTTAATGGAGAGCCTACGTCACTAACACGATCTGTAGCATTAGAAGCAATTTATAGGCAAATCGATGGCTTGCATTATGGCCATCGCTAATCGCCACTACGTTTCGACCCATTGGTCAGTGTCCAGCCCCGCCCATCGCGACCAAGTGCCGTCAAAATGAGTGACCTCATCGGCCATTCCGTCCACAACAAGGGACGCCCTCACTCACTTTCAGACGACGGGGAGAATGAACGCTGCTCGCAGGCGGTACACTCATCGATTTGGGATCTGACTAATCCCAAAGGAAAAGACTAGGGTGGCACCTCTTCACCCCACCACCCACGCCACCCACTCCCTAGCCCCCAACACCCCCTTCGTGACGACCTTGTGACTCATGCGAGACAAACGAGAGTAATGTCAGGGGAGACACGACGCACGCAAGCAGGATAAACCTTGGGTATCGGAAAAACCCTTCTGCAGCGACTTTGGGTTGCTAACCTAGTTTAGAATATTTCAATCCTTTAGTCTCAATAGGTCAAGGGAACCACGAAGGAACACGAACAAGTTTTGACAGTAAAGGTTTAGGCGTAAAATTTTATCAGTAAAGAGGCTTGTAAGCATTAGACCCTTAATATATGTTTTTTGACGAAAAACGAAAGCCATCTTCCTATGAAGTCCCATGTGATGGCCCATTGATAGTAGGTTGTGCTTGCATTTCATGCTTAGCTTTAGGTTGACATTTTGTTTTCGGTTTTGTAACACGGCAGCGTATTCACAGTAGAGAGCAATATTGGGTGTCACCAATTACCTTAAATCTACGAAATTTAGGGTAAAGCTAAGTCACAAATTCTACAGCTTCAAAAGTCCAATAAAGTCCAATAAAGTTCTTTAAAGAAATTCCAGCACAAAAATCTGCTAGAACCGTATACACATATGTTCCATCTGAATAGGGGAGAATTACATTCACAAAGTTGGATTTACCAAATTAGCTTACTACGTCATTAAGGAAGTCCAATAGTAGTAGGGTGTGCGTTTCCTGCTTTGCTTTAGGTTTTTTCCCGTTTCAGTTTCGTTACATGGCAGCATATTTGCAGCAGAGAGCATTATTATCATTGGTTGTTATCAATTACAGTAAATCCACGAATTCATATATGATAGTCACAAATTATAAAGCATCAAAAGTCAAATACCAAAATTCACAGGAAAATTGTGTTCTTTAAGTTCTTTATCTAGACTCACGCTAGTGTGTCGCGTCAAGTTAGGCAACAAACGTCACAATAAACATCACGTCAATTGTCGAGGTTGTACCGGTACTTCAGGTACTTGGGAAAAATAATAATGCGGTACAAAAGCTTAAATTGTGTTAAAATCGAGAGCAATGACCCACCTGACAAAAATAAACTCGTTCAGAAATGCCAGCTAAGCTGCTTTCAATGCAAATCTGACCCTCAATAACGTTGCAAATGTGTTACTACTAGCTTGTTAGCTAACTAGCTAGCTAGCTAGCTAATTTGCTCATCCCCATGTTAAATCACATAGGGTGATTATTCATCGATACCGAGATAACGGGAAGGCTTCCAGCTATGAAATTGGACGAATGGGTGTAGTACAATACGAACTGCGTACCTTTTATGGTTTGGAGCCTAGGGGTGTAACGGGAATGGCCTGGGAGGGCGCGTAAGTACGGAAATATTTTTATAACCATTGTTAGTATCGTCGGCATCGTCTCCCATTGTACGGCCAAAGTTCGGACAATGAGAACGTGTATACTGACGTGCGTGCCTAGACTCACACTAGTGTATCACGACAAATCTAAACAACGTTGCAAAGAAATTTTATTCACGTCCATTCACGAAAACTAACCAACTGTAAAAGCAAAACAAACAAAACCAAAAACTGGTAAAGAGGCCTCCAAGTTGAGAGTGGTTCGGCCCTTCAAAGGAGTGATATCAACATACCAAAACTAACTAAATAAAACTAATTAGAACAAAATTAAAACCAAACCAAAAACCTATAAAGAAGTGACTAAGTTGAGAATGGTTCGGCCTATAGGCAAAAGGTAGTAGCAAAATGCTGAAAACCAATTCTTGTTGACGTGGCACTTTATTACACATCTGTACGGTAGTGGAGTTGAGTCATTACACAATTTAAAAAAAAAGGAGTGATATCATATAAAAAACCAAAACTGGTAAAAGTTGCCGCCAAGTTCCGAATGGTTCGGCCTTTCAAAGGAGTGATATCAACACACCAAAACATTCGTCAACTTAATCGCACCGAATAATACTTTGGACGTTAAATGAATCACTCCTTGATCACTCGTTGATATCACTCCTTTGAAGGGCCGAACCATTCGGAACTTGGCGGCCCATTTTACCAGTTTTGGTTTTTGATATGTAGATATAACAAGAACAAAAAATAAAACTTGCTACAACCGAACATGCACACGTTTGTCCGAACAGGCTGCTATATTTACAACGTTAGGATTTACAAAACTGGCTTACTATAGGTCATTAAGCTAACCACCGGGTAGTAAGGATCTAATGCTTACCAGCCTCTTATTGACAAAATTTTACACTTAAAGCCTTACTGTAAAAACTTGTCCATGTTCCTTTTAGATTTTGACTTGCAGACCCTTACTCATATGGAGTAAAAAATCACCGCAACAGATTATTAAAAAAAAAAAAAAAGCATTGATACAAATTAAAAGACGAATAAACTTTCGAAAATTATCAGTTTTCGTTATCAGGTTTATGAGCTAAAATTTTAAAACATGGCAAGGCCACTAAGTCATCACATGTTTAAAAGCATAACACAATTTTAAAAGAATAAAAGTCAAAGACCACCATTTCGCCAATCAAAAGAGGCAGAAAACGGTGGCCAAAATGTAAAACGGACCTGCTCCTTGGAAATCTTGGAAGACTTGCAACTTGGTTTCCAAGGAACAGGTCCGTTTTACATTTCGGCCACCGTTTTCTGCCTCTTTTGATTAGAGAGGAAAAATTGTGTTTTTCGGTTTTTATTCTTTTAAAATTATTGTGTTGCGCTTTTAAACAAGTGATGACTGGCCTTGCCATGTTTTAAAATTTTAAATCATACACCTGATGAAAAATAAATTGATAATTTGCAAAACGTTGTTGTACGTAATTTGTATCACTGCTTGGTTTTTGTTTATTAATCTTTATAAACGACAATAAAAGTGATCCAAACAATTACAGACCTATTGCAATTTTGCCGGTTCTCAATAAAATTGTTGAAAAGTTTTTTACTTCTCGAATTGAAGATTTTAAAACGAAATGTGAGTTCTATAATAAACATCAGACCAGTTATCAAAATGGCAAGGGTATGAATAATGCGTTACATCATGTAAAAAACCATATCATCAGCGCTGTAAGCGAAGGAAAATTTGCGCAGTTATTGCGATTGACTTAAAAAGTCCATTTGGTATACTCAACAAAAACTTTCTCAAAGATAAGTTAGTTGCGTATGGAATTCGTGGGAATTTAATGAATTACCTTGCAAACAGAATGTCTTGCGTAAATTTTGATAACTAAATGTGCGACTGGCGCACTGTTGAATTTTGTGTACCACAGGGTTCAATTTTAGGACCATTGCTTTTATTGTTGTATGTTAATGATTTTCAAGACGACTGTTTCTGTTGGTACATTTTTATATTATCAATTCATCGCGATAAGAATATCATGATATGAGAATTTACAATATGATTTTAACTTAACAAATATTATTTACAAAACGAATTATTTAAAAGTGGTAACAAAACGTGTTTTATGACAATCCCATACGAAAATAGAGACCAATCAATTTGGACCAAAAATTACTGATATCTACCCCAAAACAAAACTTGTTAAGGATTCCCGCCAAGCTTTTCGGCCGTGTGAAGTCGTTGTATCAAACCCCAAGTTCTTTCGCCAAGCTAATCCCACCGACTAATACTTCAAACGTTAAATGAAATAATTGAAAATTGCGCAGTAAGCAAATGTCATATATTTCATTTAACCTTTGAACTATTACTCGGTGGGATTAGCTTGGCGAAAGAGCTTGGCGTTTGATACTACGACTTCACACGGCCGAAAAGCTTGGCGGGAATCCTTAACAAGTTTTGTTTTGGGGTAGATTTTTATTTACACGAATGACTGACCACTAAGTAGATGAATATGCCGTAAACTAACTACGGTCATACAAGCAAAATACCTCGCACTGGAATTTGATAGCAAAGTTGGAAGTTGTATTCTGATCTTGAAAACCTAATTGTTAAGATCAGACTATGCCGTAGCAATGTTCTAGTTTTCCTTTAACCTTCGAACTATTAGTCGGTGTGATTAACTTGGCGATGCTCTGGTGTGTTGATATCACTCCTTTGAAGAGCCGAACCATTCGGAACTTGGCGGTCTCTTTTACCAGTTTGGGTTTTTGATACGATATATGAAATACCTTAAGTATTCATGTTAAGAAAATTATTTTTCAAAACATGTATTCTTTCACTTGTTCGGTGTGCTTGGACAAGTTATACATCCACGTGTTCTGGAATAATTAAGATATAAGGAAGCTAAAGTACTTTTTGGAAACTACATTCACAAAAAAAATATCCAATAATTCAATCACGATTATGCAAATCACCCAATATACAATCGAGACTCAAAATTATTTCAACTCCGACTGGAAAAATTCCGTTAATAAGTAGCAGAAAAATCATAATTAGTTCCTCCTTTTTGGAATTCGTGCGATAGAAAAGGTATGGATGATGTGGTACCAACAGTTTTTAACAAATGGTTTAACCATTTAAGAAAACTGGAGAACACCTGTAAAGTGAAACAACAGTTAAAAATGAGTGTTAACTTAATTATTTTTGCTTCTCTTTTAATTGTAGGAATCATAGAAATTATACTAAATTTTGTATGCTATACAATTATTAAGGACTTGTATTTTAACGTGGTATCTTTGTATCTTTTAACACATTTACTGAATATTTTCACTTAAAATAATATCATTTATAATGTGTCCTGTTTAACACTTGTACTTTTTATCATTTGTATTTTTTATCATTTGTATTTTTTATCATTTGTATTTTTTATCATTGGTACTGAGTACACAATATGTATAGTTTGTTTAGAAGATCCCAATTTACTTTGTTTAGTAGTTTTACAATGCTTATGGATGATGTTTGGACATATATTTAGATTTATCATTGTATACCTGCATCGTGCTAAACATAATGCCAGTGTAATAATAAGCTGCAACTTTAGACTTTACTATAAAACTATTGCAAGTATTTTGTTTTTGAGGTTAGTCTACGCCAAATCAAGGAAGACGATTGATTTTATTTAATATGTATTCTTCTTTAGTTCCCGAAATTGTTCGTTAACAAAAACCGTAATAAAATAATAATAACAATTAGCCGTATCAATGTAGAAACAGACCCGGCCCGACATTTCTCTTACACCGTAATGATAAGGCCATCTGCCGCAAAATGACTACTTTCCATCAGACCTTTATTAGGTGGCCTTGGATGCTGGATTTACCCACCAGATGACCACGCCATTATTCAAAGCGTTTCAAAGGGTTTAACGCCATTATTTATTAGTTGTTAACAATGTAATCTCATGTAGCTCTACAGCAACTATCGTTATGCGCAAATATTGATGGAACAGTTGTTATCAATTGCAAGCTGCCGTCAGTTGTTATCTCATGTTTCTCTATAACGACTGTTGTTATGTTATAAATATTGATGAATTGTTATCAATTGCGATCTGCCATCAATGTTTAACAATTTAATCTAATGTAGCTCTATATAGCAACTATTATTTACGTTGTAACTTGTAAATATTGATGGACTATTGTCGATTGCAAGCTGACATTAGTATTCCTCTTTCGATGATCCCCGGAGTAAGTTATTGTTTAGGGAATATTTAATTAAAAATCGTATTATTCCTTCTTTAGTTATTCCGTAATGTAAGTTACTTCATCTTATGTACCAAATCATTACGTCAAGGCCATTATTCGGTCATCCCCGTAAAGGCAGACAACTATTATCAGACTGACAATATTTCTGAAATAAACATCTGAATGCATACGATCGACTTTGTACATCTTTAGCCACAGCATACCATCAGTTATCGACAATACCGCTAAAGGTGCATCTAGACGGGGCGCTTTTGCCGCGTGACGCCGTAATTTTTTGTCTGCGCGCGCTGTGACGCGTCGTGTATTTGCACCGGCAACACGCGTTTTCAGACGCGGCGTCTTTGTTGCTCCGTGCTGCTCGAAATAGAAGTTTTGGGGTCACGTGATCCCTACGTATTTGCTACGTCATCATTTGCTGCTACCTTGACTGCCCGCGCTAACAGCGCGTGACGCTTTGTCAATTAATAAACATTACTCCTTTAAAATGAAGGATGAAGGAAAATAAAACTAAGAAAATATCAAAAAAGTCTTGGGAAATTAACAAAATTGGACAAATAAAAAATAATGAAAGCACGGAAAGTGACAACTGCATTTTTGTATAAAAAAAATCGCCTTTAAAACTTAGTCTACGCTTCTTTAACGATTGTTCCGTTAATATCATTGTCTCATGAAAATCGGTGTGCCAATGCGTCTCGTCCACCCCCCGCACGCGCCACGCTCCAACACGGCAAAAAGAGCGCGTGCTTCGAGTTTGTCGCGGTGTTCCTACATGGGGCGTTCTCGTGCCGCTGCAAGCTGCTCTGAAACGCGCGCGCGACTGACGCGCTTCAAAATGGGTGTGGCTTATTTTGCTGCCGGTGCAACTACACGGCGCGCTATGAAAAAGCGCCGAAATGCATGCGCCATGCGTCATCCGTCACGCGCTAAAAGTGCCCAGTGTAGATGCACCTTAAGTCCCCACGTATCTGGCGCGCCCTTTTCATTGCTACCTTCCGGTCAGAAAAGTTTCATTCCGAAACATGAGCCAAGCGTGTTAACAATCGTATGGGAGGAGGGGGGGGGGATATTGGATTGAAGAGCTTTATAGCCCATCGACACCTAGGTTATTAGCGCCAATCTTAGTCACAGTACAGTGTAGTAGTCCGGCTTACGATTGTACCACACATTACAGAAATATTAAACAAACCCCCAAATTTAGATTTTATCGTAGATATGTCCTTCCTACAAAAAAAAAAAAAAAAAAAAAAACGGGCAGGAGAACAGACTTATTACCCATCTGACATACCACGTCGCGCACGGAAGGTGGAGACAGTGACGAACCCCATCAAGATGGTGACAATCGAAAAGTAAGTTGCACACCATGAATGGCCAGTAACACCAATGACATTCAGGAGGGATAACCCCCTCTCAAAAGCAAGCAATGAGTAAGGTTGGTGTGAACAATACACAAACGGGATAACACCCCCTCTTCCCGGCGACCAGCCAACATCCATTCCTCGACAGCGCTCTTGGGGACTTTTCCAAAGGGTATTTGCAATGGCGAAAGTGCAACAAAGCAGCATCACACCAGTAAAGTTCTCTCGGGTAACAAGACTCAAAGCTCCAAGAAGGACACAAAGGAACGTGTGAACTGCGAAGTAAATGTCACAAAGCATCCATTACTCGTTGGTCAGCTTTAAGAAAGAAAGGGGTGTGGAACACCCTTTGGACAACCACTTTCGCCCTCTTTAAGATAAGATTAATGGGGCGTCTGATAACCCTAATGGTGTTCGCCCTGCCCATTCAATTGTAAAGTAATGGTCACAGCCTAAATGGACCAATGAGTCAACGTTAAGTCAATGGTGTGTAAAGTACGTCTTGTTGGTGTTTTTATAAGACTACTTCCTGTGTACAGATAGGCGGTGATCAAAGACATTCAGCTTTCTTAAAGAGAGGGCGGAAAATAGTTGGGGGGGGGGGAGTCTAACCTGGAAAATGGCATTCAGGGCCTCAGTCGGAAAAACGAGTGGATGACGCTATGATTAAAGATGGGTAAATAGTACTATAATGAACGAAGGAGAGTTCTGACATCCTGGGATATTACTATGATTCCAATCCATTCTTAACAATAAATACCTGCAAGGGATTGTTTGATTGGCAAAGGGTAGCACTGGGTGGGTTACTTGGGTGGGTGACCGCCTGGGAATCTGGCTGTTGCAGACATAGGGCCTTAGGGCTTCGGGCAGATGACCAGGAGTGGTTAACGCTCCTTAAATCCTTTAATCCTTTTTAGGGTAGCATTAGGGTTAGCTAGTGCCCTTGGGATATTGCACGATGATACTAATCAGTTCTTAACAATAATACCTGCAAGGGATTGTTAGATTGGCAAAGGTACCATTAGGATTAGCT
>JAHWFP010264282.1:88607-145699 GCA_023313725.1 Lithobius niger
GGGTACCATTAGGGTTAGCTAGTGCCCTTGGGATATTACACGATGATTCTAATCCATTCTTAACAATAAATACCAGTCCTGCTAGGGATTATTTGATTAGCAAAGGACACAATTAGGGTTAGCTGGTGCTCTAGGATACTGCACGATGAGACGAATCCATTCTTAATAAATACCTGCAATGAATTATCTGAAAGGCAAGGGATACCATTAGGGTTAGCTAGTCCCCTTGGGATACAGTCATGGTGCGCCTACACATATTTTAGATAAGTTCAGAACCTTTATGCGTCATCATAACTATCACGTAAATATGTCAGCATCTATCTTTTTTCTTTCAACTTCAGTTTTCAAATTCATTCTAAAATCTTAGTCATCCACGGTTACTAAAATTGCTATCATGTTGTCCACGAAGGCAGAATCAAGCCACCAAGCTGGCGCATGCACGTTGCTGAGAACTAGCAATATGCAAATTGGAATTGCTTTCCCATATATACGATGTTAGTTGGAAGCGATGAACGGCAAAGAAATCCCCCATTTCAACTGAACACAGTAAAATAACTACAGATGCAACCCATTTCCGTTGCCCTTTGGACTTAAATGTCAGACAGCCTGAGTGGGAATTAAACTCACGACCTTTGAGACCAAAGACTGAAGCTCTACCGCTATACCATACTGACACGGTCAAAAGGAAACGGCTATACATAGCATTCACCTTAGAACGGTATATTTACTTCGTTACGGGAGGAGTATATTTTTATGGAACGCAACACTCGGCAAGGGTTATATCTCGAGGGCACGAACTTGGACGGCAAATGAGATGAAACGCGTGTTGTTACTACGGTGAATCGTTGAGACACAAGAACTCTTTTTCTAAACACACAAAACTTTTATGAAACCGGAACTTCGGCGTTCCAGCACCGGATAAGTCACACCACAACCAAGGACGATATATGGTAAACTGCACGCGCTCCAGTGACCATCTTGTTCCAGTTTCATAAAAGTTGTTTTGTCTGTAGAAAAAAGTTGTACTGTGTCCCCAATGAGCCACCGTAAGTTGCAATCACGCGGCTGAAACATGTGCGGCAGCCCACAGTAAGGAGAACGATGGAGAGCTAATTTCTTGAAGATAACATGTATTAGCTAACATTTGCCACATGCGGTCTGTAAAAATACCACGAATGGTTTTGGCAGTTTACGACAGCGCATTGTCTATTTTGCTCTCATCTGTAGGCCGGCTTAAAAGGCAATTACATCCATTTTGACATGCATGCTTTACTTTTTGGATCGTTTACACAATAACTAAACACAAGAACTGCGGTAAGAATACGTTACGTACGTTCGATACAACAATTTAATTATTGCATCACCAAAACATACGGAGACCGCCATTATTTTGCTGGAACACGCAGAAATTAATGCCGACAGATGCCACTTTTCAATTTCGTCTCGCAGCCGATTGAGATAGCTCTATTGGCTGTGGGAGCTCAAGCGTCCGACGGCCTTAGCTGGCCAGTACAACTGTCGGCCAGGTAAGGCCGTCAGACGCTCGAGCTCTCACAGCCAATAGAGCTATCTCAATCGGCTGCGAGTCGAAATCGAAGAGTGGTATCAGTCGGCATTAATTTCTGCGCGTTCTAGCAAAACAATGGCGGTCTCCATGTCGTGTTTTGGTGATGCAATAATTAAATTGTTGTATCGGACGTATACGTTACACATTCTAACCGCAATTCTTGTGTTTAGTTATAGTGTAAACGATCCAAAAAGTAAAGCATGCATGTCAAAATGGATGTAATTGCCCTTTAAGCTATGAACCAACTCCATGCTGTCTGTGCTTCTGCAGTCCTTGGTCAAGCAGTGAGCGATATTTGCGCTAGTAACCCTTCGTGTCGCTACGTGGCTACTGTAGGAGGTATACTACCCCCTGATTTAATACACACACAATTACATAGTAAGCCTCTACTACTAGAGTCGTGTCAGAATGGCTTAGCGGTAGAGCTTCGACCTATGCTCTCAAAGGTCGTGGGTTCATTTTGCAGTGACGACGCCAGAATCACTTTACTGGGGAGGCGGCAGTGGGAAGGCAGTTTTAGCCTGGAGGCGAAGCCCCCCCCCCCCCTTCCTTCCCGCCGCCCAAAAAAAATATTAAAAAGCACTCCATTTTTTTTTTGGAATGTTAAATCGTGCTGAAAAAAAAAAGGATTCTGATTTTACAAATCTCTCAGTCACAACTAGGCCGTATTAAGGTTGTCAACAGCAGAGATGGGCAGTTGTACCTGGTTAAGTTTTAAGAATTTGTTACCCATAGTTGTGACGTCAAGCGCTTCCTGTCGCTGTGAAAGTAACTAACGTAGTTTTCTGAATAATTAACGAGAAATTGCTTTGTTTAAACGTTTGATTTTGATCTGATGAGTGGGGTGGCCCCCCCCCCCCCCCCTCAACGTCGTCCCTGTCAATTCGTGAGTTACAAACTGATCTATCAAAAGCTGATTATAGTTAAAAGTACGCGAGATGTGTGACAAAATAAAAGTTTAACGTACATTTATTTAAAAAATCGAAGGACCAAATTTAACGCTCCGATTTACACTCTCAATACTGCTTTCACAAAATAGCAAATATTATTCAGCTTAAAATATATTTCTTTAAGAACCCCACAAGTTTAATAGTGTGCAATAATACATAATTCCAAATATGCGGAAACCTAAAATCACTGCGATAACTAAAGGTGTTTTAAAAGGACCAAAGGCAAAACACTTTTCGTAGGAAACAACTTGCATCGAACACGGTGAACGTAAACTTGAACGCGATTAAATACAATATTATGTTAGTAACGTAATTTTGTTTAGTTGATTCTAAATATCTGCGGTGAACATTGGCTTCCCTGCAGCACACCCGTACGAGAAGAAACTGAACGCATCGAGGTGGAGATTGCGAGAGGGGGGGGGGGGGGGGGAAGCAGTGTAAGATTGAGCCGCCCGGGAACCCAGGATTCCCAGGGAAGGCACCCACTACAGGAGGCCCTTGATAAAAAAAAAAAAAAAAAAAAAAACAACATATTATATTTTGGGGAAAATTTTAAGTGAATTCGTATGATAATGCCATTTTTAAGCTGCAAGAAAATTTATTTAATACACGCCGATTTCTTAAAAATACGCTAGCATCCGGACCTCACCCCTAGCACAGAATGCCCGTATTAAAAAAAAAAATTATTTTTGAAAACGCGGAACTGAATTCGTACGAAAATTGCATAAACCCGTTTTAAATTCATGCCGATTTCTTAACAGTAAGCTAGCTTCCCTGGGCCCCACTTGGGAAGCGTATAAGCTCTGAACTCTTGCCGAGCCCCCCCCCCCCCCCCTCCCCCCGCAACCACCACCACCACCACCAACCGCCGTGACGGACCCCAGAGTCCCCTGCAGTCCAGTTACCCTTCCCAATCCGACCTGGGTAAAATAATACGCTGGAAGCAATGCTCGAAAACACTGATTAGTTAAGCTTTCAATTAACCCTGAAGCTTGGCTATAAACGAACTCGGGATTACAATTCATAAATTTAGCAAAATATCGTAAGGCAAAATTGGTACACTTACGTCCAAAGTGACGCAGAATAGACGTCAGTCTTTCGGAACCAGGCACCCCGACGAAACTACGGACGCTGGAATGGAACGGAAGTGTGACTCCCCTCTGACGGGAGAAAAATGGATTCTTCCATGCCTAAAAATTGCACAATGCCGAAGATACAATTGATCCGCACGAACTTATAATTTTAAAACTACGAATAAAATAATTTAAATTTAAATGAACGAAGGAACATAGCTAAAAATTACACTGGACGGCGTTTCTTACTCTCGTCCGGACAGCCGATCTCATGAACAGTGTGCGATAAACTCATTACGCAGGCAAGAAAAATTGCATAACGCGATAAGACCAGACGCTCAAGCATTTAGACAATAAAGCTAAATGATTCACAACTTGGTTCACAACTTACTTTTAACATTCAGTGATTTTATCTTATTTATAAACTTAGCACGAAATCAACTTTAATTAAAAAAAAAAAAAAAAAACGGCGAAAACACTCACCCGACAATTACGCCATCTCTTGTGCGTCATCAAAACTAGAGAGAGCACCCGCATTGCCGAATCTACCCAACAAACAGCCTCACAATTTCCCGCTCAGGCAGTTTGACATTTAACTCCAAAATGCAACGAAAATAAGTTTGCGACTGTATTTATTTACCGCTAATCCCGCTGAACTAGTTCCGTCTTGTTTAAAACAGTAAAAGAGGTGAGGGGATATTAGGCTAAGTTTAATAAACATTTAACGTTTTATCGCGTTCAAGCTTAGGCCTCATCTCGTTTACCTAATGTCTTGCAGGTAAGCCAACTAAGCCATGACGTCTACAAAGCACTTGAGTACAGCATTTAATTTTTGCAACTCGACTACATAAACAACAGCTATTTTGAGAAAATATTTTTCTTATTAAATTAGAAGTAACAAGGATAAAATTGTATTTCTAATTATTATTAAGTGTACTCAATTTTTCTTAGTTAAAAAAAATTGAATTTCGGTTGGCGTGACAATAATCAGCATCGGATCAGTCGTAAAAAAAATAATAAAAAAAATTAAATATCGTCTCACATTAGTGCCTGAGATAAGCTATTTTTTTTTGCACCTTCACATTTGTGAGTGAGTCACGTTACACGTTTCAAGTCAATTAAAATGTAATTTTACAGAAAAAAATTTGTCAAAGTTGAGAATAGTTTAAAATTAGAGGTGATTTTCAAATGTGTTGGTTGGGGACGGGAGGTAAGAGACCTAGCACCCGCTTTCTTCAACACAAGCCTACACACTTCACTTAACCACCGGCCACCTCTGAGGTTTACTGCACAACCGCAGTGACAATCATTAGGCTATACGTTTATTACGGCAGTGGAGTGGCGAAAAGTTCCACATTCTTAAAACCAAAGTGTCATTAGAAACGCATCTTTCTATTGTTTTCTAATGTGGTACTAGCTCAGTCCACCCACCCAGGGGCATAACTTCAAAATAGGGGCCTTGATGCAGGATGAGCCCAGTGGAGGATCCCCCACTTCAATAAAAAATAATCAGTTTTTACCTCACAAGTTGAGAACCCAGTGGTGACCACCGTCATGAAAGAAAATATGAAGTTTTTGCCACGCAAGGCGAGAGCCCAGCTTTTGTCTAATGCCTTTTTTTGGCTCACAACGTGAGAGCCCATTGGAGGGGGAGGGGGGCCCTTAAACAGAACAAAAAATTTCGCCGCACAAAACACAACTTTCACGCAACTATAGAGCAATAACTAACTAGAAAAAGAAAAACATCAAAGTTTTTTTTTCTGAAAAATTGCAAAAAAAAATTAAATTGAAACCACTGCGGTCAATTTGGCGTACATGCTTTTCGTATGATTGTGTTCCACGAACCTACTTGCAGCGCTCTTCTTGGACTGACCGAGTCTTGGCAAGGAGCTGCCATCTACCGACCAAACACTGAACCTGACGAGAATCGAAACCGCGACTCGAAACCTCAAATCGAAACAGGCTGGTTTGCAAGTTTGCTCTAAAATTACGTGCCAGGAATTCAGCTTTACCGCTAATGTAGTCCGTCCGTCCTCTATGACAAGTTTGACAAGCTGGATTAACCATTTTACCAACACACTCTACAATTTTTTCCGCACGTATCTTACAATTTTTATTCGGCGATCGATTAACCATAAATCCTCTCCATTTTTACGGAATTTGATCTCAGTAACTTGTGAGAGCGGATTTCTCAGGCCTAAAAAACGTTGTTTTGTCCAATCCCTTCCGCTGCGAAAAAGAAAATATTCTCATGCTGAAAATTGCGGCAAATTGCAACAAATCCAAGCAATGGAACATATTTGAGGTTAAGAAACCGCACTCACAGCCAGTGGCGTAACTAGGGTTTGTATACTGAGGGGTAACACTAATCATTTATTTACCCGAATGGTGTGGAGGGAGAAACCAATAACATTGGGGGCCTGGGTCTGGGGGAGCGCTGTGAGCTCCCCCAGTGGAGTCCGGGGCGGACCTGACGCAGTTTTGCTAATTTTCGGCATTGTCTGGCCTTGTAAAGTGCCGCTGGAAACATTTTTGTAAAATCAGTTTTGCTGACTGCAATGTACACATAAAAAATTTGCAATGTAAATCTTTCAGTTTTTCATACCAGATACTTATTTTTTATAAATAAAATACGTCTTCAGGATAGTCAAGGTGTTTTCAGCTATGCTTGTGACTTGACCAATTTGCCGAATAAGCCTTCAAAACCATATAGAGGGGGCGAATCGCTCCTTTCCCCCCCCCCCCCTTCTCCCCCCTACTAGTTACGCCATTGCTCACAGCATGTCTTGAGAAACTATACTAGAAAAAAGAAGCCTAATTTTTTTTCTAATATTTTATCTCCACGTATATCCATTGCCCTTTGCGACTAAGCCAACGACCGGCACCAGTTGCTAGACTCGTAGCCAGAAGGCGTTATGGTCGCTGCTCCATACAAAAATACAGTTGTCTTTTTATCTTGCTTACCTTGAGTCATGTCCTACACAGCTGTATTGGCAGGTATCTGGCCGGCCTACTATAAAAATGGATTACTCCATAAAGTGGTTTACTGTAAAACGTTACTTCTGTGTGTAATTTTCCCTGCTTGCTATTCACTATTCACCTTTCCTACGCGAATCAGCAACACCCGTTGTAGCATCTAGTGGCTGTACCGAAAAACTGTGTGCGATCATCTAAAAACTAGACTTTTTTTCGGTAAGATATCCGCACACTGGTTTTGACTGCGGGGTCCGGATCCTACGATGGATGTTATTTCTCATCATGTTACTGAAATTAAGGCATAACCAAACACCAACAGTAATATTCAAAACAAAAATGTTTTACACACCATTCAAAATGTTTTGAATTTGGGCCACTCGATGGCAGCATAATCGCTGCAGCGCTTCAAAAGACTAGTCGTCAGCCCTGACATCTATCGGCCAAATTTAGAATTAAACACTGTAGGAATCAGCCGCATTATATGCTAGGAGAAGAATTGGCGATCGAATCGCGTCCTGAAGTTTCAGAACCATGAAATGTTCGTGCAAAATGAGCGTGGTCGGTTGCCCCGAGTCGTGTGGTGATGCAGGGATGCATGTCACCGCAAACGACGTATTTTTGAACAACTTACAATGCCATAATATCGCCAATCACAATATGGCCGCGCCCACTTGTGTTTAAGCAGGGCTGATCCATTGCTGGAGATTTTACCTTTTATTGTGTTGTGAAAAAGAAGCATAAATGTATTTTTATAAGCGCAGAAAATTAAAATCTTTTGTTGCGCATGCCATTGTGAGGTTGGCTCGGTCAGTAGGCCCATTGAATATTCACCCTTTCACTCACTATAGTAAACTACATCCTTACTTTCGTAGTCATTTCGTGTTTCGTTTGGGTTTTTACAAAGAGGTAAAAAAAAAAACTCCAGTGACGCCGAAAATTTCAATGAAAAAAATGCTCATTAACTTTCAGGTTTTTTTTTTAGTTTTTATTTTCACATCATGTTTTTGGGCTGGTGTTTTCTCCCCGTTTCTTTGAGTTTTTGTCGTTAATGCATAACGTCAATATAAATTCAATGGTCGACTCTCGATTGCACAAAAAATAATTGAATTTACTTCTTCTCCTTCAACGACATTTACAAACATGAATTTTTACAACGAGACATCGAACAAACGAATTTGTCCCACAAGCCGGCAAAGAGCGTCTCCGCCGCTTGTAGCATCCTTTTGCGAGTGTCTCTCCTTTGGCGCCAAAACCTTCTAAAATAGTCTGTTTTCGCGCCTCTCAATCGGATACAATTTTATACAAGAATGGAATGTCAGTTCTTATGGTAACTTGTTGCTTTATTTGGCGTTCGATGGCTTGGCCAATGTTTCCAACTTCCTTGCTTCTCGAATGCGGCAATTACCCTTAATTGCAGGTAATTGGATAATGACTTATTAGGTGTTCGAATGGAACGATACCGCCAACTCTGCAACTCTGCTGCTGACACTAGGCATTCCAAATCTGTGGAAGCTGTACAGTACAAGTAATGCCAGAGCAGAACAGCAGGAACCACACCTTGCTTTTAATTTTTCTAGTACCACACTTTACATGGGGTTTCTTGTTTCTCACATTTAAGAATTTTCACTTAGAAACCATCTCCTTTTCTGCTTACGTGTGGTGCTTCGAACCAGTAACCACATGTCGCTTAACAGTTTTGACAAACTAGGTTTTGACTAGCTAGGTGTTTGCTTAGGAGTGAATTGACTAACGCATACAGTCCTGGTCGAATGTTGCTGTTTAAAACGTTACGATTTTACTAGGGAATTCCAATCGGAAATTTCTAGGATCTTTCACATCCCAAAATCGAGATGAGCATGAGTTATCACAGCGACCTTTGTTCCAGAAAATGCCATGGGTGTCTGGTCAGGCTCGACCCAGGGTCCTCTTGCACATGAAACAGGGCCTGGGTTCGATTATGGTGTGGGTCAAAGCTTTTCATTCTTATTTAACATAGGAACATTATCGTTTGAACTTAATTTCGGCTTCCTTCTTTGTTAGGTGGGTAGCATTCAGTCCATAAGTTACTAGGTCCGAATCTGGTGTGGGAATATGTTTATCTTTATTATTTCATGAAGGAACATTATCATTATCGTTTGAACATATTTTGTTCGACTTCAGTCAAAGCTCAGTGGATATCATTTAGGTCGTTTTGAATATTGGTAAGGTATAAAAATGCAAGTAGCCAAAAAAAAGGCACCTTAAAACACTTAAGGGGTGGAAAGGAATAGATTGTCTTTTCCCGGTACTGTTTGTTTGCTGTCACTTTCCTCATGAACTAACTACAACGAAAGTACAACCCACTTCACAATTTTGTTTAGATATCTAACAGGCTCACACCGAATGAATACAGTACTAGGAAAGGGAAAATAGTAAAAGCGTAAACTTTTTTTGAACTCAGAAACTTAAATTCTGGAGACTTTGGAGTTGCTGAAAACGTACTTTTTCTAAGATGATATACTACCACTTCAAAGAATTATACACTTTGAAAACAAATGAGCTCTCCATCCATAATCGAGGACCAGAAGATAATTCGTGCTAAGAACCTTACCACACTGTTTAAATTTGTAAAAAAAGAAATCCAGCAACTTTTGCCCTCTGTCCCCTTTGAAGGCTGGCGGTAACTTCTTAGCTGACCAATGCTGATATCTAAGCTGAATAATTTTTCCAAAAACGTAATAATCGACAACGCAAAGCTTCCCAACTTCACTTCTAATTTAAATTACGAACCAAGTGAGGATATTAAGTTCTCTCCGTAGTTGCTGCACTCATTCATCCATTCTTTAAAACTAAGCACCTCAATCGGCTCAGATGGTTTCTCGGCGCCTTCTTTTTTATAACGAGGTTGCCGATGCTGTGTCTCAAGCCTTTATCCTTGATTTCCAGCATGTCTACGTTCTGTGGTGAAACCACAAGAATGTGGAGATCAGCTCGGGTTGTCCCAGTCGGTGAGAAGGACGATTCTTCCAACCCAACCAATTACAGGTTCATCACTGTCACTTGCGTCACCTGCAAGGTGATGAAGTGGATTTTTAAGAGCTTCTATAGTCCCCTTTGTTTTGAGAACTTTATCCCGACGATCAATTCGGTTTCATTGCAGATCACTCTACTGTGTGGCACCTATTGATTGCCCTGAAGGACTGAACCCGGGTTATTGATGGCTGTTAAATTTCGACATCGCCTTTACCGACTTTACGAAAGCATTTGAGTCACTCATTCACAGCAAGCTCATATATTAACTTGTGCGCCTCGGTCCTGGTGGACTGTTGTTGGCCTAGATTGGGAGATTGGGAGATTGCCAAATTGTTATTGGCAGTATGTCCTCTCGGATCTAGCCCATTTTGAGCTGTGTACTCCAGGGCTCAGTATTGGGTCCTCTACTGTTTTCTTGTGTAAATTAATGACATAAACTGCACAGCAACGAGACATGTTTGTTCAAGAATGCTGATGATGTGAAGGTGCACAATAAATAAGTTTGCAAAACATGGAGCATCTCTTGCTTTGATTCTTCATCTGCAGTTGGTAAGTAGTCTACAGATTGGCAACTGCCCCCCACTGCGGTAAATACTCCTCTATACACAATGGCTATGGCAACCACTCTTTTTAATATTCGCCTTTGGGGACTGTATTAAATTCAGTTCCATATACTGAAGACCTAAGCGTTTTCTTTAAATTGTCTCGCCATTACACGTGGGTAGCCGCCAACCTTGCAGCCCAAAGATGAGCAAGTATTTGCATTGTTTTTGTTCTAGCAACCTCAATACTTAGTCTGGGTTTATCAGGTTTATGTCCGACCTATTTTAGATTTTGCCAACTCTGTTTGATTGCCGCACTTGGCTAAAGATATCGACACGAAATAGAGTGTCACCATCGCTTTACAAATTACTGAAGGGTGCAAGACCTCAGCCCTATGGTGAGCGTCTTACCCGCACATGCTTTGAGAGTGGAAGGGAGGTGGGAATGAGGCTTCTGGCGCATTGACAGCTAGGTCATTAACCCAATATCAGTCACGGTGCCGTGGAGTCGTTGGGAGTTGAGGCTACTCAGACAGGACTAAGTTCTGACATTCTCCCTGGTCGATTGCTGTGGACCCCTTGATATTTTTTACCTTCCAAAAATCCTCCAGAACTAGATGTCACATGAAATATAGAAAAATTCATCTTTCATTAAGATAAAAAAAACACCAGCAATGAGCTGTTTCATTGCTGGTGTCTTGTTTATCTTACTGCCTTGCCCAGCGAACGTGTGTTGCTATCATCTATCAATACCTTTAAATTGATAATTAACAAGACCACACTTGCCTACCCGATGTTATTTTTCTCTATGTTGTACATGCCTGGGACAGGCTTCTGGGCAATTGTCGTCAGTGCCCCATCCATCATCTCTTTTAGGCGTGGCCTCTTACAGTGCAAGTTATTCAGATTTTTAAGCCGCTGACATCGATTTTATATCCTAACGAAAATTAGTGGTGTTATATCATTCTTGTTCGTGGTGTGGTAGTGGTATAAGTGACTTGTCCCTTCCTCGTACCTTCAGCGGAAGACTTATTCTTATTCTTAGGACGATATTGGCAAGGCACACTAGTAAAAAATAGTACCAGGAACACGTCAAACAAATAGTTTTAGGAAATCTGTAACAGTATAGAAAATTGTTGAGACGTGTGCATAGATTTGACTGAATGTAACCAAACCATGTCACACAGGAAAGCCATCATCGAAGCAAGCGCCTTAAGGTGAACGATTCTGCTGCACCTTTTATTCACTCATAAAACCTAACAAACTTGCTCGTCTGACCTACAGACCAAATGTTATGACAGTAGCATGAAGTAATGAATTAGACCAAACTATAATATTAGGGGAGGAAAGGGAAACAGAAGGGCTTTCCATTCATGAGTTGTTTAGTCATTTTATTGGAGACCTATTCATAAAAAAAAATATGAGAATTAATACACCATAACTACTATAATTCATCCCCCTAAGCTACGAGTAATTACGACTATTTTACTAATACTTTCAAAACTTTCTTTTTTCTTTTCGTAACAGAATATGAAATTCAAATGAATTACCAAGAAAGCAGAAAGTTAGAAACAAACAAAAAAGCATAATTATGAAAAAAAAAATTGTGTGGTGGTGCCAAAGCGTGGTAGCGCTCTGCTCACCACGTAAAATATATTGAGGGTGGTCAGCACTAATTTACAGAATCACTTAAAGGACTTAACAGGACTTTTACGAGGAATAAAGTAGCGAGTTGTGTTGAACGTCACTGGTGGAGTATGACTCGCTGACAAGCTAAAAAAACTCACTAGGCATATAGATTCCCAATACGATTTAATTTTCAGCACGTTTTCATGTCTTAGTCACCTAGACAAGAGACAACATTGATGAGAATATAAAGACACTGGAGCCAAAAGCACATGTGATAAAAATAGAATAAAATAAATAAAATACTAATATTTTGATACTAAGGTGTGTACACGCGGTATCTTCATCAGAGTAAAAATAATAATAAAACATCTTACGTTTCGTCTAACAGGCTGCTCCGAAGCAGATACACGGTTGCAAGTAGCCAACATTGTGAAAGAATCCCATTAGAGACTTAAAACTTAATCTCGAGTGCACCCTTGTTGCCAAAAAAGTCACAACTTTGGGGTAGATCGGTCACAATTTTATTCCCTTACACTATCCACCCTGTGATTCTTTACACCTCCTATGCAAAGCCTCACCTGAACTATATTGTGCAAACATAGGCAACGATTTCCTTGTCTTCGAATGCATCCAGTGCTGGATAGCCAGGCTTATCACGAGTAACCATTTTCTTACGTATGAGAAGAGATTAAGCCTTTGTGATGTATTTCTCGGTACCAATCAAATGCAAGCTCGGTACAGTTGATTTGTTAAGGACTTGTTTGCTGAGCAAATTGTGTCACCAACCTTTGTTTTTATGGCGTAATAACAAAAGTATCAGTCTGAACACTTGTCTGAAGTGGAAGGGGTGAAATCTTTTAAAAATATTTAGTGAAAATGGGGGCTGTAATGAATGTTGGTAAAGTGATTGTCTATAAAAGGCTCACCTTCCGGGTCCTATAGGCAGTACTGTGTATTGCAAGTGCATCCACTTTGTTACTACGACTCCCTGCATCAGTGAAAAGAAAATGGGCAGAATAGGACAGAACAGTGATTTTCAACTGGTGTACCGGGAAACCATTGTGTGCCGCGAAGCTGTTTAAAGTGTGCCGCGAAGCAGAGTGAATCGTCACCAAAAAATCCCGCAAAAGTATGTGTTATCATCCTATGCAACTCTACGCAAGTCTGCTGGGGCTGATAGCCATGCACCTCGATCTCTGGTAAAGGTCTAGTTAGGGCAAGATTGGCAAGGGATAGTTGCTAGTATGTTGTAATAAACAATGATGTGTTTTGGTTGGGTAGACGCAGTGTCATGTGCACAGGGAGAGCAATATCTTTGTGCTTGGGAAAAAAAGTTCAACTTTCGGACAGGGGTGACATTTGGTGCGGAAAAAAATCAAAGGGTACCTCGAACCAAAAAAGGTTGAAAACCTCTGGGATAGAACATGCTCATGTAAACGGCTGTTGCCGATGTTTCAGTAATGTAAGGATAGTATTTCATTAAAAAAAAATTATAAATACAAGGATACCATGAAATGCAACACAATTAATGGCTCCCCGTTGCATGACAATACTTTTATTTTTAGTCTTTTATTCAATCTTAATAATTCGAGTCATGGGCACTTTTTATTTATTTATTTATTTCAACTACACCATAGACAGAAAATTACAGAGTTGCATAAATACCAGCTGCTTGATCCATGCTAATGGAGCTGATCATAGGCAAGGAGGATAAGGATAGAAAATAGCCAATTGTTGTCAATAATTTTTTTTCCGGAAACGACAAGGGAAAATTTGTGGGCAGGAATTGCATTACTATATCCTATTAGCCATACAAAACCAAACTTTCCTTTCCTCCCTGAACTTCTACATATTGAACATGTTAACAATCAGTTTGGACTGCAACGATTACTAAACGATTCTAGTCTTTGGACAGGGTAATAATTAATTTCAAATCATAATTCACAGCCACACACACTAGGCATGTTTCTTAGTATGCTTACGAAGTGACAGGAAATATCGGTGGCAGTACGATGTAAACTCTCTGAGTGGTAGAGGTATAGTTTCAAATCTTTGTTAGGAAGTGTATTCTTCGTGTAAGTTAGCTAGTGTGCTCTAGGTATCACGACGTAATATAAAACAAACCATTCTGCTATATCACTGGAAACAGTATTATATGTGATGTGAATGTGCTGTAAACTGAGGAAATACAAACGGGCAGATTTTACAGTCAGAGAAAAATATTACCTCAATGAAAATACCATCCTGTCACTGTTTACATATAATAAAATTATCCTAAATCAGTATAATTAAGTCGACTTTTGCCATACACAGACAAAATTTTTAGCAGACTTTTAACTATGATGCCGTTTTATCATGCGTATAGTCGAGTATTCTAACGGACTACTATAGGTTTAACAAAATTATCCTACATTAGTAAAATAAGTCGACTTTTGCCATACACAGACAAAACTTTAGAAGGTCTTTTAACTACGATGCTGTTTTATGGTGTGTATAGTTGAGTATTCTAAACAACTACTGCATTCTTTCAAACAGACAGCTTGGCTTATGGAATGCCTCGCAAATACATAGTACTGCGACACATTGCATGCAATATTGTCTTTCAATCATTCATTGTTGCGTTCTGTTTCTCAAGCCCAAACAAACTTAGCAGTCAACAGTTTATTAATGTTTTGTAATAACTTGAAAGATACGGTAAACAATCTTGGACTATCTCTTCTGGAAGAATCCTGTGTAAATGGTAAGAAACCAATGTCGATAATGCTTAAACACAATTTGGTGTTCTCTACATTGAAATACCAATTCTCACAGTGATTAGGCTATGTGGGCAAGCTGACGAGCTGTTTAAGATGTAACATACTAGCTTGAGCACATATTCTCCTTAGGGCATCATAAACTTTCATCCAAAGTCTTTTTTTAACTTAGTCTCAGTCCAATTACAAGAAATATATCCTTCAGAGACACAGGAAAGAAGCATTTTACAACTCAGAATTTAAATGACAGCATCGTTTCGCTTTCACACAAATACTTTAATGCATCCTGCCCACAAACTTAACACTACAGACATTTTAATTTAAAATAATAAAATGTACGACACATTTCTACAAGAGTGAAAGAGTCTACACAATGCAGCAACTTCACCTAAATAGAAACAACCTTCTTTGTGTTTTGGATACAATAAACAAAAAAAGTCACTGTACCACAATAAAATCGTAAAGTCTCCGTTAAAGCAAAACCATTCGGCAACCCGACAGATATTAACACGAGTATTACCGATCTTGACTTAAGTATGGATCAGCAGAATTTTACACATGATAATAATCATCTAGCATGGCACATCGGAACTATTACATTGCAGCAGGACGCGTTGCAATATGTATATGCTAAAAAATAAATAAGCATCCAAACAACGCAACATTCAACGATGCGTAAAATCAATGAGATAAAATTGATGCACTATCAAATTACAACAGGGAATGGTAGCACATAATGAATGGCGAGCTCAGTAATAATAATAATAATAATAATAATAATACAGTCCAGGATCACGAGCATGAAAGTACATTTTCCGAAATAGCCTACGTTATGAGAAACACATGTGTGAAACTTAAAAGCTTTGTCACTTCATACGGGTACAGGAAAATGGATATACACAATCTATACGTCAGTGTCAAAATTGTCTTGTGTGAATAGTTGTTTAGTCTCCCATGTTCTACATCAACGAAATGTGACTAGAAGCAAATAATTTGCTGCGAGCTGATTCACACTCGATACCGTACAACGATGCGTACTACAAAGTATGGTTTAAACACTGGCATTAATAAAGGAATGTCTATGTAACTGGAGTGTACGAAAATCTTGTGTTCTGGTCCAAACTATGATAGCCAATAATCAGTGACAAATGATAGGGTATAGTGAGCAAAAAGTAATAAGTCTCATCTACCAGACCCGTTACTAAACTGGGAAAAAAACCGGAAAAATCAACATAACGAAACAAACGACAAGAGTAGTTGGGAGTAAAATACCCGTTATTCTAGAAACGTTCACAAATGGGAATGCACAAAAGTGTATAAACGGTCGAGTGTACCAAAACAATATAATTCAATTTCAATGAACTTAAAATGCAGTTCTATATACAGAGAATTTTAAATTCAGTTGAATTTTCCAAACAAATTTTAACATATTCCTAATTTTATTATAAACTATTTTTATTACAAATGAACTAGGCCTAATGTTGAATAAATACATCCCTTTTTTTGAAATCCGTGATCACGCTGTTGGCTGGAAATTTGAGAACGAATTCTCATTTTCTTGAAAATTTGCCAAAATAACCTTCAGACACTTAACTGACTGCATTATGATATAGCGTTGTAAAAAAATAGGACATGGTGAGAAAAACTTTGAAATATAAGGATAGACACAAAGAACTGTCATATCTTTCCATGACACAACAGTGGAATGATCGTAATTCTTAACTATAGATTATAATATTAACAGCAAACGATTTATAACATTATCCAATAAGGCTCTCTTTAGCTTGTGCACACTTCATGTCACATATCAGTTAAAGCATTTACATTCCGTTGATGCTTTTAATAAAGGTATTTTGTTCCAAACGCAAGTCACGTATGCTACACTGTTGTAAACTGGAAACACGGGGTGCAAGTTAGCGTGTCAACGAGCAGGCAAGAGCCTACGATGAGAATCGTACGCAGCATACATAATGCAGAACGGACTCCTAGAATGTTCATAAAAAAGTTATAGACGTATATTGCTCATTCCGAGAAAGAGAAAATCATCTTGCAGAAGGTTCTCTTTCTAAGAACAATGCCGAGAACATGAGAGGTATCAATTGTACAATACTTACACACTGTTGTTGTTTGTAATTGGCTGTTGCTTGCTTTGCCCAAAGTCATTTCGTGTCAACATCACAGTTGGGGACTGACCCGGGAGCCCAGACACCAGCTGTGAATACGTAATCACGACTATAACGATGTTGCAAGTATTAACAAAAATTAGCCAGCAATCTCCAGCCTTTGAAACCCTTGTCGAATGTATACATTTGACGTACCATAATGGTATTGGAATGAGCCAGATATTGGATTTAGGCCTAACTGAGGACTCCTTTCTTGCTCAATGTAGGATAGACTACTTTCTGTGATCGTTTCCTAATGTTAAGGCTTGCCACGACCAGTTGTTTTGTGAAATTATGCTTGCAATAAACGACAGCTAAAAAGGCAAAACTGTATGGTATTCAGGAATTTGTACAACCCCTACAAGAGCAGACGCCAGTGAAACATTCTGCCATTTCAGCAAGATTTGACCAATCCATGGGCACTAGAACAATCTGTGCTACAAGTATTGAAATAGGCTGAGTAAACACTTGTAGCCCATTCAAGACTTTCACAAACTTTGTTCTTCTTTATAACTTTATTCTTAACAATGACCCATAGGTTTGTGTTTTGTTTGTGTGACGTTTGTTAATGTGTGTGTATAAATTAAGACTTGTGTGTAAGATTGTTTGTGTATGCAAGGAGTGTTCGATTTCGTTGTCTTCGTATTTAGTTGCACTTGGTCGAACAGTCGTTGTCAATGTGTAAAATTGTTTAAGAGATTTCGACACAACATGGCGCTAGGCGTTCACATGGAGACAATATGTCTCACACACTACAGCATCACCGGGCATAGCACAACGCATACACAGCTTCATAATGCAAGACCGACCATGAGGCAGGTGAGGAGCGTAGAGAAAACGAGTCCTGAAGCTTCACCTGCTTGGGCAGCAGACCCATCATATACAGGCGCAGCTTTCATCTTGTCAGTACGCTGTGTCAGCTCAGGAGAAAATTCACCTAAGCCAACTTGGTTGCGAGCTGCGACTCGCAACACGTATGTTCTGTCTTGTTCCAAGTCTTCTACGGAAAAGAGTACGGGTGGTGGGTCAAGATTATTGTTTTCTGGAAATAGAAGGAAACCATGTGTTATGCCTATGTACTTGTTACGTGTATTACTGGCTCCATCCTTGGTACTAATTTTTTTCGAGGTGTTATTGACAGCCTGTGGCTTTGGCTCAGCCTGCAAAATCAAGTGAAATAAGTGAACCAATTTTTTTATTACAAGGCAGCTGTTAGTTATATCCACCCAAAACCAAAACTGGTAGTAAAACCCGCCAAGTTCCCAAAAACGGTCGGCCTTTGAAGGTAGTGATACCATTCCACCAGGGAAAGGCCGCCAAGGTTAATCCTATTAGCCAAGTTAATCGCACATACTAATAGTTCCAAAGTTAAATGAAAACTAGACAAGGCAGCTGTTAATTATATCTGTTTCGCATCAACAAACAGCGTTTATAAATGAATAAATAAAACTTTATTTACTTATAATGCCAAATGGTTTCTGGTAGGGCAAACAAGGCCGCTAAAATCAGTCCAAGAAGTTTAAATGGTACGAGAAAGTAAAAGATTAAAACATGACTAGAAAACAAAATTATAAATACAAAAATGAACGCATGGTTTAACAAAATATCTAAAAAGTCATAATAAAAGCAGAAACCAAAGTATTAGTTTAACTTAATTAAAGTCAACAAAAAGCAGGTAAACACAAGTTACAAATGAAAGCAATTCCGCGACGAAGAAAGTTATAAAAATAGAAAGAGACGACACACGGGGCATCCACCCTCCCAAATACCCAAGCGGCAGATGTTGACAGTAGTTTTTCCGCATGAGGGAGGAAACCGGCGTACCCTGAAGAAACCCTCGTGCAACGGGCGGGAAACACCATAGAAAAACCCATACATATAAACTTTCCATCACCAAGATCGAACCTGGTTCTGTACGAAGCCGGAGATAATAATAATAATAATAATAATGTTTGTTGCTGAAGCAACAGGTCTGGCAGGGATCGCGGGAATCACTGACTGCCAGCCTAAAGAGGGGCAGCATTTAAGATGCGTGTAAAAATATTTGATAAAAAGAGAATGCGAAGGTGGCAAGGCAAAAACTAAAACAAGATAAAACAATTTAAAAGCTTGCATATAGGTAAAAAATAGTTTAAAAACAATTTTTAAATTGTAAAAAATGCATGGCCAGTGAAAAGGTGGGATCGAGTTAGGAAAGGTGGGTTAGGATTTCAACTGCCTTAACACCAAGGTTAGACCTGCCAGGGACACAAAGGTCCCCGATGGTATCGCCAGTTGAACGGAAAAGGCGGAGAAGGGTGGATGGCCAATTGTCATAAAACAAAACAATGAATAAAATAAGTAAAAAAAAAATGCACAAAGCTTAAAAGTCTTTACATAAGTTGATCGTCACATTAAAAATAAACCAATTAATAATAATAAAAATAATGCAAATACCACAATAGTTGATAGTTGACGTTTTGGTTGTGAGACGCTGACACCGTACCAGTGCGAAAATGAAGGCGAGACTATGATGCTCTCTTAATGAAGGCAGACAGATCCTCCGTCCATAATTCTTTCTGGAAGCCGTACTCTGAATCCATACATACCGTCCTAGAACGAAGGGCAATCCAAACAGGGACTACCCGCACCGCAAAAAAGAATCTTCGGCAGTCAAGTCTGGATCCCCTAGTCTCAGGTTTCCAAGGGTGACCCCTGGTATTATGAATACATGGTGCTAGGTCGAAAAAAGGAAGGTCGATCGAGATTAAGTTTCGAAGAATCTTGTTTGTCAAGATGAGGTCAAATCTTAAACGGCGCAATTCCAGAAGCTCAAGTCCCGCTCTTGAGACGCGCTCTATATGATCAATGTTTCGGAGTCCTGGAAGGCACTTCGTGAATCTTCTTTGAACGGATTCGATTAAGTCGATGTCTTTAGCAAGATATGGGGACCACACAGGAGTGGCATACTCAAGTATTGGGCAGACAAAGACCTTGAACGCCCACACCTTGGTTTGTAGATGGCCAGACGTGAAGAATCTATTAACCACCGCCTGCCAGCGGAAGGCTGTTGAACATACTTTCGAACAGTGTAGGGAAGACTTAAGGTCACTGGAGAACCAGATACCCAGATCCTCAATTTCGTTCACAAAGGGGAAAGTCTCTCCATCAAGCAAATAGTGATAGTCTGGGCATACTGATCCAATATGAATGGACTTACATTTCGAAGTAGACAGAGGAAGCTGCCACAAGTTCGAACAGCTGTGGACGTTTTAGATATCTGCCGTGAACTCGATTGATTGACCCGAAGTCAAAATTTCAACCCCAATTTTCACGTCATCCACAAATTTTGCACCATATGGGGTTAAATTTTCTAAATTAAGATCATTTATATAAACCAAAAACAGTAAGGGGCCAAGTACCGAGCCCTGGGGAACGCCGCTAGGTACACTAGCCTTATTTGAGAGAATATGTTCAACTCTAACATGTTGATAACGGTTTTCAAGAAAGGCGGATAGCCAGTTAAGTAGAAGTCCAGAAATACCACATCCACTTAGTTTTGCTACCAGCTTGCGATGGACCACCGATTCAAACACCTTTTTAAAATCGAAGTAGATGACGTCACTCTGGACTCCAATATCCAGGCGCATCAGTCCAGCGATCGAGAACAGTCAAAAGTTGATGCGTGGCTGATCGACCCGGAACAAATCCAAATTGATCATTATTAATAATTTGCAACTCTACTAAGTATGGCAACAGTGTGTCTCTTATGACAGCCGCCATGAGTTTACAAGCCACACACGTAAGTGCAATACGTCTGTAGTTTTCCGGGTTAGATGGAGACCCCTTCTTAAAAATCGGGACAACAGTGGCGTTCTTCCAAATTTCCGGAAGTACACCCTGCTCAAATGACATGGTGAAAACCAAGGCTAAAGGGTAACAAATTTCAGCTGAGGTCTGTACGAAGCCAGAGATGTACAGCTGGGACCAGGACGCCTATCCAAACTGACGCCCCAGTGCTCGCAGCTATAAATTTCAGCATAAATTTTGCAATGAGCTTGCCAAACAACCTTATCGGATAAAGTGTTCCATGCATTCACAACACGATTAGAGTTGAGGTGATACCGACACTCTATGTACACTTATAAGTTACTACTTTGCTTGAGTGAATTATGGAAATTACGTAATAACTAAACACAATAAATAAGCAAATAAAAATAATTGTCAATTTTGATATTAAATATACATGAAAACACACGAAAGCATAATAAGAACAAACTGAGTTCTTCAACAGGTTTGCTGAAAATCCCGGAAACATTAAAAGAATTGTCCAAGTAAATCTAAGTAAAACGTGGAGGCTAACAACCTAACAAACAGTTCTATTCACAAGATTAATAATTGAAAATTTACTAAAAAGTAGTTGCATACAGTATCTATACCAGTATCGTTGCCCCTCCACTCCACCACTCCTCCAAAACGTAAGCTTTTCTTAACAATGTGTGCCAGCAGCACGCATGCGTCAGATACCAGGATCAGTAGGACGTACCAATTTTGATGAAAGAAATAGTAACAATGTTGAAGTAACTGATCATACACTACTTATACTTTCGATGTGTGAACGTATCATTATCAACAAATAGCAAATTAAGAATGAAGTCCAAGCCAACTGGTACTTTACATTATATCATGCCCACTTCTAAAAATGCATTAAAAAAAAAGCAGCATAAGTCAGTGTTGTCAGCATTTAAAATACGGCCTTATCGGGTGTCTTACCAATCACCAAGTCTGATCAAATGCTTCAATTTTTATTAATAACTTGTCCACATCGATTCCTGGGGAACCTACACTTCTACCTGACACTGACAGAATGATAGATATCGATTACACACATCGATTTCATAATTAGAATGACAAAATCAAATGGCGACGAGTGCTATTAAATGGGATGTTTGTCATTTGTAGCTTGTTTTTCCCACTGATGTTTATAAAAGAAGAAGGCCAACTGTATTCTTTTGTGTTTTGAAAGAAAGTGAGGTATCTTGTACTGATATTAAGGGACCAGCCATGGGGGAAGTTTGCAGGAAATGGCAATGTCATCAACAAATTTTTAATAACATCCCACCAACTCGTCGGCCAAAAACAAGCCGACTCCGCCTCTCCACTCCACCACTCCTCCAAAACGTAAGCTTTTCTTATGCCTACTGCGTCTGTCTTAAGATTTCCTGTAGCCAATTTAAGTATGTTGCATTTCGCAACGACAAGCCACCACTTGGAAGGAAACCTTGTTTTTGGCTAAAGAACAGGATTGAATTAAAATATTCTAGAAAACATTCAAGTATATGCTCTAATGTAAACGCCTTTTCTATCGAGATTCATACATCAAGATGCTATTGGTGGCGAATAAACAGTTTGCTTGTGTTCTTACCCCGATACAGTCAGCACCTGAAATATGAAGAATTCAAGGAACAAGGCTCTTCTTGTTACTGAAAACTTACTTCTTGATACAGGACAACTTCAAAACCTTGTAAGCACTTACTCGGGGGAGGGGATCCCCAAAAGTTGGCAATTTTTAGAAATGTTGACTGCTAAAAGTGTCAATTTTGAGATCCAAAAATGTTATATTTTCCTCTAGTTTTGAACAGTAGTTTTTTTGCAACTCCCAATTTATGACTTACCCATAAAAAATCCATGATCCCTCCAACCCAATTTCCTCCCCCCCCCCCTTCCAGGTGATAAATAACTTAACCTTGCCTTCATGGCCTAGGATACGTGAGTGAGTAATTTCCCACCTTAAGGCAACTGGACGTGTTTTCTCCCTTCCGTTCAAGCATAACTTTCACCTTCCTTCACTCATACTGGTAAAGCAGTCAGCAAATATTATAATTACTGAATTTTGTCTTGATTCAAGTTTGACCACATGAGTTTCATAATTACGAAATTGTACATATGTTAAGAATTACGAAATTGTACATTGTACATACAGTAGTACGGTCACGGGAGGTACGGGACAGCGTTTAAGACTGAAGCCCTCCTTAAACTAAATTTTCCCGACATACTATATCAGAAAAAAAACACCCAAATGAACTGAGAAACCAGAATGTATTTAATATTTTTGTTTAAACTCTCATTTATTAAAAGGGAAATTGAAAGAGTCCTGGAAAGTAAATATGACAGTGTTCAACAACACTTAAAGAACCACTAAACCCTTCCATATGCAATTTCTGTATCATATGGTAATGTACTTAAAAAAAGGATGCAAAGTACGGGATTTGTGTATGCCTTACAGTATTTGCGTAATAATTTTCTAAATTTGCGTTTCTAGCAGACACCTTTTCACCGCCTCTGGTCATCACAGCGAAGTCTCGTTTGCGTGATTTCACAGTTCATCAGGCACCACGCGCATGCGCTTAACAAATGAAGCTTACTGGTTGCTACGCGGCTGGTTAGATGCTCTGGTTCCTATGCTCTACTTAGACGCGCTCAAATACAAGGATTAGCTCCAAACTAAATTCAGTGTAACTTTTTTAAATTCCGTTTACGTGTACTCAAATCAAATTTTCATCTCTTGGACTTGTGCTTTGCATCGCAAGTTTGTTCTAGCAGGTAAGGTTCTGTCGAAGTCATAGTGGTCCGATGCCGCCGTTTAGTTTCGGTTTCACTTGGGCGGTACGGTTGCCTTGGTTACGACAAGATGACGACTCCGCTTGCCTTTCAGTCACGCAGTACACTATGAGACGAGGAGCAGAAGTCATGTTCGCTGTCTCGAGCCGATTACCGTAATTGTAAATAGAGTTATAAATTCCATTCTTGAGTAACTAATATTCGTGAACAGCAATTTCACGTAAATTATAAATTTTCTTAAACATATTAAGTAATAATACAAATATATTAAATGTAGGGTCTAGTTTTCCTTTAAAATATTTTTTGGAAGAGAGACGATATAGGTAATGCTGTACCAGATCTTGCTTCACTATAGCTGCATTTATTATTATTACTTTTGAAAACGTTTTGAGCACTGAAACTTCAGTACTAATCAATTAGCCTCAATAGCCATTTTGCAAATGCAAGAACTATATTGGGGGGGGGGGGGCGAGTTATTTATTCTCTCAATGATTCGAGGTAAAGCAGGGCCCCCTGTCAGGTGAGGCCCGGAGAAATTTGCACTCTTTCCCCTCCCTTACTACGGCCCTGACATTGGTAATTAATATTTTGATTCTTTGTAGATATATGTTTGCAGGTGCCAGGGAAAGATTCAGACAAGTACTGTCCTTGTAAGAAGTTTGTGACTTGACAGCTGTGCGCACACAATACCAAAAGGCAAAAAACAATTACCAATCAGGAATTCCTTCACCGATTTAGTTTCCCATGTTACACTATCAGGTCTATATTCGACGCTGTATGCTGTAATAGATGGGCCTTCATCGCCTATAGGACCCACAATCTCTAGCTCAATGGTGTCTGTAGTGGAGCGTGATATCTTCACGTCTGGAGTACCAGGTCGAGCTAGTAAATAAAAACAAAACAACATAAGCATTAAATTTTACGCTACATGTATTTTCCTGTACCTTATTACAATTGCTAGATGTTTTTCCTTACAGTTATGAAGGGAGAAAAAAGGAAACTCTTTATAAGCATGAACATTTGAAGGATACTTGTTGATGGACATTTTAAATTCCATTCTCAGTTGCTCTCTGTTTCGTCTAAAGCTAGACGCACAGGCAATTATCTTCTCAAACACTTTATCACCTTGTTTTACTATGTTGTAGGGTTATGCAAAACTCGGAATTTCGAGTCGAGTTCGACTTTGTTGTTTAAATGCGACTTGAATTTATCGAGTTTCGAGTTTTTTCAAGTTTTAACAAAAAGAAATCGTTATTTTGCTTAATAAACTGAAGCAAAATTATCATCTATACTTAAATTCTACAGAATTAATTCTTTAAAAATTTGAAATACGTCATTCCCAGAAATTTCGAGTCGAGTTCGAGTTTGACTTTGTTGTGTAAACTCTACTCGACATACAAATTTCAAGCTCAAATTTTCGAGTTTCGAGTTTTGTCAAATTTTATGAAAAAATTCGTTAATTTCCTCAATAAACAGCAGGAAACGCTGTCATCTTTATTTAAATTCTGCAGAATTAATGCTTTAAAAATTTGGAATACGTCGTTACAAGAAATTTCGAGGCAAGTTTGAGTTTGACTTTGTGGTGTAAACATGACTCGATGTAAAAACTTCAAACTCGAATTGTTTTGAGTTTTCAGTTTCATCAAGTTTTCACAAAAATAGTTATTTTGCTCAATAAACTAACAATAGTTATCGTCTTTACTTAAATTCTACAGAATTAACGCTTTAAAAATTTGGAATATGTCATGTAGTCAATACAGTAGAACATTCTTTGAACTAACTGTTAGAACGAAACCTTTTTTTTTTGTATATATAAAGAACAACTTGTGGATGTACATTTTTGGCTGTAGTTCAAAACATACGTTATAAAAAATTGTTCAGAAGGAATAAAAAAGTGTTTACATCGAACTAATTTTGCTGGTTGGAAACCTAAAACATACTTAAAATGTAAATAACAGACGTTAACTTTAAAAATTTAATGCTGGAAAAAGATTTTGTGACCCCAAATTCCATCGTTTACATGTTCTCATCGCTACCGGCAGCATCGGTCTTGAACTACCTGCTTCAACTACTTCGGTAAGCATTCAGAAACCCAATCTGGGTTATCTGGTTCACCAAAACCAAACCGGAAGTGGTCTCCCACACGCAGGATGGAAGATGTAGGTAGCAATGAACAGCTAACAACTAACTACTATGATGTTTTCAAAGATTGCAGAAATCTTTTTCATCCATTATAGTTGAAATTTTTAAGTAAAGGTGACATTTTCTTACAATTATTTACATTAGTATGGTAGTAAACTTGAATGTGACCTACTGAGTCTAACAGTCAAGGTATAGAGAAATGTAAATAAATCTGGATAACCCTTCATTCCATTTAATTAAAGCTAGAAAGCCAAAGGTTCAACAAGAGTTAAATAAGAGTGTATTTATTTAACTCTTGTTGAGCTTTTGGCTTTCTGCCTTTAGCTCCTTATTTTCACGTTTAAGTGTTCCATTTGTTTCACTTGGAGTGTGGCGCGGCAAATAAGCGTCCCTCCAGTAGCAAATGGGTAGTGTATGTTTACATGTATATATGCTCATGTTAAATGCTACCTATAGTCATTTACTTTTGGCTGTGTCAGTATAGCTCAGCGGTAGGACCTCAGTCTTTGGTTTCAAAGGCCGAGGGTTCAATTCCCCGCTCAGGCAGTCTGACATATAAATCCAAAAGGCAACTTAAATTGGTTTGCGTCTGTATTTATTTAATTCATTCCACTGAATAATGATCGCTTCTTCATATTCAGGAAATGTCATGTAAGATGGAAATGAGAATTACAGAAAATAAACTAATGTATAGCTCTGTCATTGGGATGAGTAATTGATCTTCAGAACTCAATTACGTGTATGCAATAATCAGTTAATCCACAATTCTTAGCGAAAGGGTTACCAAAACAATGGCACGCATTGAAGAATTTTGTTTGGAGGAAAAAAGAAAATGGGTCCGAAAGCTAACACATTTTTAACAATGTCAGTGATTTTTCATTCTTTTAAGAAGCTTAATTTGAGAAATTTTCTTAATGGCAGCAAATTCCGTATACATACTTCTTTGTTCAGCTTCAATGCAAATAATTGTTCACCTATTGTTGGGGGTTGACGAGGGATGGAGGAGAGAAAACACTGGCTCGGAAAACAAAGGTTGTTGAGAGCTTTGTAATATAAACCAACATTATCCTTCTTGACGCAAAAAAAGATAGGCCTTCTGATGTCAGTTGATAGGAAAAAAACTGAATGTGCTTGCAGTTGCAGAGTTTTATTTTAAATCTTGGGAAAGGCAAGTGCGCCCTTTTGCTCCCTTCTGGGTGCGCCGCTGTACCAAAGTATTTTATAAGACTGTATGTACGGAAACAAAGCATTTATCTGCAGTTTGATCGTATTTATAGTGTTGAAATCCACCTTGCTGATCCCGAAAGTTGGCAAATAATGGATGTACCCCCAGAAAGGCAGGTCAGTGTTGGAAACCAAGTTCATTCTCTATGTACGTTCATTCCAATTTATGTTTTTTCTAATGCTTTTGGATTTAATGACCATGATTTTTCTTGGATCCTATATGTCCAAATCCAACAACCTGACCCACCGAGGTGAGTGTCAGCATGATGGAGCAAGCAAGCTGCACTGAGAATTAATCCCCTAAAGTCCTAAGAACCACTGGTAATTCAATACAATCTCACAAACTATCAAATTAGGCTGAATATTAGTGACCCCGGTCCATTTCAGGCCTGTGTATAAAGCACCAAATTTATTATTATTGTTATTATTATTATTAAATCAGAAGTCAGCGTCTACTGTGGCCACTACCAGCCATTTGAAGAAAAATTAACGCACAGAACCCAAAAAGTAGAATAAATGTATTTTTTCAGTAAACAATACACAAATGCACTAAACTGTCATGTGCAGCATATATTCACCATCATCAGAGGACATTTTACAGCGCAAACTGGAAGGAAATTACACACTGAAAGTCAATCGTTGTTACATTTGAAGACGTGATCAGCGTAAGCCTTCACTGCTGATCTAGATGTCAGGGTGCAGGGGCAGCAAGGGGTGCCATTTCTTAGCAAGACTAGACTTGGCACCAGGAATTGGCTTCTAGTCTCCTAGTCTTGGCTTCTAGTCTTGCTAAGAAATGGCGCGCCTTACTGCATCCACATGCTGACTTACAGATTACTGATGAAAGCTTATGCTGAGTGCGTTTTTCAAATTTGCCAATGATTGACTCTCAGTATGTAATTTCCATCCAGTTTGCTCTGTAAACTTCTTCTAACAATGGTGAATGTATACTGTACATGACTGTCTAGTATGGCATGCCATTAGAAATTTTATTAAACATTTTCATTATCGCATTTTAATTATCATTAGCGGCCTGAAATTAATTAACGACAATAGAAAGCTGACGAAGAAATTTAAATACCGATAATGAAAAACGTTTTCCGTTCAAGGAAAACATTTTTAATTATCGGAATTTAATTTTCTTTATCGGTTGTTGAATTTATAAGAATTCAAACTTCGGTGGAGTCAGTAAACCGAATTCTAGTTAACGAAAAATAAATCTGTATTAAACGAAATGTGGTGAATAACACGTGTGTTGCGAGTTAATGGAAGTTGTAAATAAAGAAGAAATCACAAGGTAAAGGGTAAACGAAGCAAGCAGTCTGCAATAAAAACTAGTCCTGCGAGAATACAAGATACACTAATCAGAGTTAGAAAGAAAAGACAACCGCCCCGACTGGGACTCGAACCCAGGACTTCCTGTTTACCAGCCGGGCGCTCTAACCACTTTGCTACCGGGGCCGGTACTAGGTACAGGTTCTAGCCGAGCTTAGCAGCTGTTCAATCCTTCTCAGTGATAACCTAGAGCTCACAAACATACATACAAGGAAGGAAGCAGATTGCTTCTTGGCCTCCACACTAGAAATCACTGTATTCTCACAGGGCCAGTCTTTTAAGCAGACTGCTTGCTTCGTTTAATGGAAGTTGGTTTATCGTGAACGGAAAATCATATTTCGTTAACGGAAAATGAAGGTTCGATAATGAAAAATATTAGTTTCTATAATGGAAAATGCTAGTTTCGATACTGGAAACCACTAGTTTTGATTACGAAAATTAACTTTTCGTTAACGAAAATCAATATTTGTTAACGGTATTCAATTTTCGTTAACGGAAAATGATTTTCATGGGATTGGATAATATTTTTTTGTTCCCCTTTAAGAAAATATTTCAATACATTTATTTTACATTGTCGGATTTCCATTAACAACAAATGAATTTCTATGATGTACAATTATGCTTACTTGTCGATATCGAAAATGTTTCAAGATACATATTTTTGATTATCTGAATTTAATTTTCTTATCGACCATGTATTTCCGTTACCGGATATTCAGGCTGATAATGAAAATTTAAATGTTTAATGAAAAATGTTTCATAAAAAATCTGATGACATGCCATAGTTTACTGCATTTACGTATTGTAATTTTCGCAAAAAATTCAAGTGGACAACTCTTTGGTTCTACTTTCTGTGGTTTGTGCAAACATTTTTCTTCAGAATTGAATACAAACTTAGCATGTGTCGTGATGACTTACCTCCTTCTATTAGTTCAATCTCTCTTTGGATAATTCCCAACTCGTTTTCTGCTACGCATGTGTAGAGGCCAAAATCTGCCTGGGTAACGTGAATCTGCAAAATTCAGCCATATGTCAAGTTTTTTTATGTCATTGATTAAGAATGGCAAAATTGCAAAGATGTTTCTATTAACCTAGCAAAAACCAAAACTTCAGATAGAGGTGAGTAAACTCCAAATGACAACCATATCTTACGAATTATTGAAAAGTTATTTCAGTTATTTAAAATATTTTTGTCATCACCTTAACTAACAGTGATTATCAATGTCTATTCAAAATATAGGTTTTAAAAAAGCAAGGCCATCTGCTGTACATTCAGAACAGAATTGACAATAAGCCACATTGACCTTGGGCTCTGCAATTTCGCTGGCACCGCAACATCTTAACGTGCTCTATTTAATCCTTTTCGGAAAGGTTGGCAATGAAAAACTGAAAATTAGTTGACAAATTTTTTCCTTAGTATGTGAAGTTGCACATGCATAGGCCACATAGAATACTCTTCGCTGTATTACAGTGGCAAATATCTTTTTTTTTTGTCACAGTCAGTATCTTTGACCTTGTTATGACCAGGAAGAAAATACCTTTCAGCAGCAACGAGAACATTTCCTGTAGTTGCACACCAGCATTCCAGAACAAAATGACTGCTTCGAAAAATTTAAATTTTATTAAAAATCTACATTTTCAAAATTTGGTGAGTTACTACTACTATGCTCCCCACCACTTCACCTACCTCCTTTACGACGCTTAGTGTGAGGAGGCGCGAATGTCAAGGATCTATTCCACAGCAAGACCGAGCCAGAAGCCCTGCCAAAACCGAGAATGGGCTGATGGAAGACGATGGGAAATAGTCATTCCCTCATGCAGATGTTATATGTTTAGCCACAACGAGTGGGGAAGCGCGAGCAAGGCATGTAATTTTTTTTTTTTTTGGGGGGGAGCAATTCTGCGAAAAGGGACATGATCTTACTTGCTCGATTCTTTGGCTACCCACATTAGGAGCCAAAAGCTTTTCCTACATTGGTCCAACCTGGAATCTCATTTCTGCCAGCTATCAGGTCACAACACTGACAAGGTGCACCACAACCTTGTCATGCCCTAAACGTGTATTATTGGGCCTCCAAATACCCAAATTTGGCTCAGTACGAATTCATTATTACAAAAGTCTTAATCATGCTACTGTGAAGTTTTGTTGTCAATCAAAAATATTCCCTCACATGGAAAAAAAAAAATTGAATCAGATATAAAACATGTCGAACATGTCGAACTGTAGCATACCTGGAAGTTTCCATACAAAGAATCTAATGGTTGATTAATACGTAACTATATTTATAAAAACTCAGGTATCTCAGTTCTGAAAGTTTGACATAAGACATAAAATTGATAAGGAAAAACCAGCCGTGCCTCGACATTTCGTCGAGCGGTCTACTGTCTTCTTCTGGAAACACTTAAAAGTTAAACACGTTGGTAAGGGATAATGAATGAAGAATGAAAACCACGGCTAAGTGGATGGTCCATTTTACTACTTGGTTGATTCCTACGAGGAGGATAAAAGTGGATGTGGAGAGATTTCTTACTGATGTTTCGGTCCACTCCCAGCACTCGCCACTTTATGCACTTTTCAGCTTTAATTGCGATATACTACGTAAACACAAACGGACTGTTTCCGTTCCCACATGAATTTATCTTGTGAAATATGGTTTCGATACCATTACAGATTTAAATAGTAGCAATTTTCCTACGATTCACCTTAAAGGTCCATATATAGATCTATGTGGTCACCTTTTATAATAAGAATTATGACTATGTGTTGTAAAATTGATGGTCCTGAGTTTAGCGTTTACTGTAAACACGTTTTTTTTCTGTCTGTTTGCCTGTACATATAATGTAAAAATATCTACTTGATTGTCTACATTGTTCTGCACAGAATCCTATGCAAAAACCCTCATCCTAATGTATTGTTCAACTCTAAAAAACCCTCCCCCAGCTTTTTTCCCCTTCACTCTTCAGCTTCGGACTCAGTTGATTTTTCCTAGCGAGACATGTTTTAAGCCTAGATGCCATTTTGAGCCAATGCTGCTCGAAAACTTTACCTGACCCTATGTCCTACCAGCTCAATCTTCACTACTACTCGAAAAGTAAGTGAACTGATATTTGTGCAGATGCAGCCAAGAAAAGGTCCAGGTTTAATGTCTAGTATGAGGTAGCATTACATCATGACGTGTTAGAGACAAAACCTGACCCAGTTTACGTAATTGATAAATATTTCTGAATTACAAAACTATGACACATATTTTTCCGCACATGCTCACAGCTTCGTTGGGGAATGTCTAGATCAAACACGGACCTTGAAGTGTCAAATTGCGTTAGTGCAGTGTGCATCATAGGTTTCCATGTCTTGTCCTTAAGTAACAATTTGTGCAGATGCAAGCTAAGAAAAGATTCAGAGTGAATGTCTAGATAAGAGATAGCCTTACATCAGGACGGTTCGAGACAACACCTGATCCGGTTAATGTAAGCCCAAGCGAAGAAAAATGCGTCATCACAGAAGTGAACTTTTCCCCATATGGAATTAGAATAAATATTTCTGGACTATAACACCACGACACGTACTTTTCCGCTCATTCTCACAACTTCATCGTGGAATGTCTAGATCCAAAATGGACCTCAATGTGCCGAACTGTGTTAGTGTAGTCGCATCATAGGTTTCTGTGTTTTGTCTTTAAGTACCAATTACCTCTGTATAGAGATAGGTCGAGGTACGGGAACCAGATTCACACTCTACTACTCAATACCCGTAAAAGTGGAAACAGAAGGTAAGTCTGTTATTCTACTGTAGGTCCCTTCTGGAGATTTAAGGAGTTATAGCCTTGTTTACTGGTGGCGGTTAAGCCTTGGGCTGAAACTGCCATAACCAGTGAGCAAAGCCATAACTCACTAAACCTCCAGAAAGGGCCTAAAGAAGAGTAATCGGGCTATTGCCATTTACTCCTCCGGCCTCCCCCAGCAATCACCATCCGTTAGTACCTTAGACTGCCACTTCCAACACCAGTTATCATCCATCATTCGTCACGCCGCATCATAATGCAGTGACTCCTGATGAAAACCGATATACTGCTGGTAGAATTATCGAGGTTTGGTTGCCTCCAGTGTGGGCATTTTACCAAGTTGCGTCTTAACTCTTAGCTACTTGACGTTTACAATTTCCTGATCCATGTCACACAATGAATACATGAACTTTCATCAAGAGTACTTGCCTCTACTTACTAAACAAATTCTGAGTATTTCTGCATTGCATGATTTCATATAACCATCCCAAAGTCAAAAGAATGATTAAGCTGTATTTGTATTCGTACTGAACATTGAGATTGCCATTTGCCATTTGGCTCCATGCTAGGTTACCATCCTCGTAGGGCATCTGATGTCTTACATAGGGAGTAAGACACCATTTTATGGTGCTATTGGTTTCTTGAATTAAAATTATGAACTACACAAAGTACTGGAACAAACTTTCATAATCCGAAACAGTATAGAAAGTGAAGACATCATCAATGTTTATGTATGTTATTTAACTGTTTCATTGACATCATGCTTTTTTTTAATGCACTTAATTTTTTGTATATGTGCATGTGTGGGTAATGCTCATACTTGGCATTGCTGTGATTAGGAGCTCGTAACTCCTGTTGATAGAACGTCAAGTTGACAACTTACTTCGATAACAGACTGATTCTTTTCCTCAATAATACGAGTATATTCATCCTTGATAAGGTCGATATCATCTCGTCTCCAGATATACTGGGGTTTCGGTTCACCTTCTGCTTCGCACGTTAAATTCACTAATCCATCAACGTATGAGTAAACTGAGTCTGCCAAGTGATGTTTCCATTCAGGTTTGTCTGCAAAAATAAGTAGAAAAAACTGTTAGTTTGTTGTGTTGTGTAACTTGATATAACTGCGTGGGTTTAATAGAGAAAAAAAAAAGAACATGGTTACTTCTCTAGCTATACACTTTGATCACCCAAGGCTAGCAATCCTAGTGAACAGTTCACAAACTAACACCACGGATCTTTAATCTCCTGCAATAAACTTACACCGTATCCCTCTTACAGAATTAAAACAAGCATGGGAATACAAACATGCAGCAGACATGTAAAGTTTACACATTTAGTTTTTTTGAAAGTTGGGCAATTCGTCCTGAACGAGTTGTTGGCAGGGTAGTCTGCTAGACCTCTGTTCTGGGGCACTTGCACTTTTCGTATGACGTATTCTAGTATGGGAATGAAGTCGTTGTTGCATTTTCCCTTGCACGTTATTCGTGAACTCGCAAATGAAGTATAGTCATTTTCATCTTCTTCAGAGTAGGTTCCCGGTAGGAACACTTATTCGGCACGATCAAATCAAATCCATTTGATCCAATGGCATAGGATCTTGGGGCATCAAGCTTATCCATCACCATTCTCTCTCTTTGCAAGTCAGGAATCCGAACTCTACTGTTTGAGGCAAGAGGCTCCAGCTCTCATGCACGGTGGGCTCGCTAGAACGTCATCTTCTATCACTCTTTCAGGACAGCATCCTTCTGGTTGATGGCACATAGATCTGCCCATGCTGGCTTGAGAGCTGATGGTGGAAAAAGAATCTTAGTCCATCTCTTCTCATCAATAGTTTGGCAGGTCCATACCCACGTTTAAGTAAATTTGCATGGTGTATGAGCAAAGCATCCACTAGATATTCGGCCTTGGTTAGTAACTTCTTGATTGTTTTGATGGCCGATTAAACTTGGCCATTGCTTTATGGAAAGTGAGGACTACTGGTAACGTGTAAAATTCCAATCGTTAGTGAATTCTTGGAAACACTATGGATTGAATTGTGGTCCATTATCTGCGTGAATTAGTCAACGAGACCGTGTCGAGCAAAGATCGTTCGAGCCTCGATACAAAATAAGGAACAGTTGTGTTTGGTAAACTTGCTACCTCGGGATAGCATGAGAAATAATCGACTACTAGCTGATAGTCTTTGCCTTACCTATGGAACAGAGTCTGCTGTGATTTGCCGTGGCCTTGACAACAATTCTGCGGGTATGAGTGGTTCCACCTGAAGTTGACAATGCTTAAAACACATGACGCAGTTGTCGACTAGCTCTTGATAATGCGTAACTAGACCTGGCCACCACACAGACTGATGTGCATGACGACGGCCCTTGGGAATTCTGAGGTGCTGATTGTTAATTTTCTATAAAATGTCACGCTGCAACTTGGATGGAATTACGAGCCATTTCAATCTTGTGAGCACCCCATCCTGCGGAGTGAATTCTTCTTTGCTGTCCAATACGACTTCATCCCAGGATCCAGCCTTTGTTTAGGAGGCCACTACCAGTTCGCACTGCGTTAATACTTGGCTAACTTTGTCTTGCTCTTGAGCATTTTGAATTCTGATATGCTGGGTATTGGACTGTGGAATAGAGGTCATAATAATATGTACGTATAATTCAACCTCCTCTTTACCTGCCTTGTCTTACTGCATTATGAAATTCAGCAGAGCTCTGGATAGTTTACCTGCTAATAAGAGTTGTTTGGCTGAAGTGTAAATGACTTTGTAGTCGAACTTACGCAGTTTCAATCGTAAACATTGTATCCTGGCCGGCAGTTGATCCAAGCAGTTCTCTTGGAAAAGAGAAATTAGCGTTTTGTGATCACTCTGGCTAGTGAGAAACCTTATCCATGTCCATGTAACCGCTAATCCCTATTTTTCCACTTGCGCACCAAGCTGTTCTGTTATGAGTTCTTTGGCTCGAACACGGCAAGCGTCAGAAGCGAACATAATGCATCCATTATCCCTTGAAATGTATTTTCTTCTGGCGCGTCCCAAGTCCATTCATTGTTCTTATTAAGGAGTTCTCATAATGCTTCTGCCATTGTAGCCATGTGTGGAACAAATTTCTCTAGTTGATCGCAATGCTAAAAAATCGGCATGTACCTGACATATCTGTCTGTTGCAGCACGTCCAGGATTGCAGTTACCTATGGTTGGTGCTGATAACTTCATCACTAATCATACCGGCTGCAGAGTCATACCGGCTTCCTGAAGAACCTGTTGACGAACACACAGAAACTCTCAAGAGAACACTTAACACGTGTAAGTGTTCTCTTGAGAGTTTCATCGTGTTTGTCGACAGGTGCGATGCCTACCAGATTATCGTCGATTAGGCTAACTGATGTTTCGAGTCCATCGAGTTCTTGAGAGATGTTTTTTGAGCAAATTCTGGAGCTGAAGAAATCCCCATCGGCCCGCAATTGTAGCAATAACTCCATGGCATTATGAACATAGTATCTTTGACTCTGAGAGTTTGGTTCCTTTTCCTTTGTTGATTGCGATTATTGTGTTTGTATAAAGGGGAACCCACAACAATAACTGAGTCTAACTTAGGCCTAGCTGATGGACTTAATTTTTCTTTGCAAACAACCCGGCATTTATAATCAACATCAGAGTACTTATCTGTGTGATCGGGTTATGATAATATACTTCTTAGCACGTCTGACACCATCCATGTCGTGTTACTTAATGGAACTACGTATTGAGGAACATCCAGAAGCAACGTAACGAACATGTTGACTTTTCTAGCAGTAATTAGATCGCCCCTAGGCTAGTGATTCTAGCGGACACTGCACAGACTAACATGAGCGACCTTTAAGTTCGTTCCAAATGCTTACACCACATGCCACAGTTGTCATAATAACTTTAACTTTATTTCAGTCCAGCAAGGGTATATAAAACCATTACAAATAAAACAACTAAAATTTAAACAAGAATTTCGAACCAAACCAGATCAATATGAACAAAACAGTAAACAATTTTATGGGCTCCACTGAAGCACTTGCCACATAGAGGACGGGTATCCCTGACAGTAAGAAGAATTGAGCCCATAACTGTCCTCAAAATAAGATCGTCTAAGGAGTAGTCTGCTCCGAAAGGCACAGATCTTCCATCTACGAACTTCCTCAAAGCTACGGACACCCAAGGTAACAAACAATATATGGGCGCTTCATGGGATGTGCAAGCCAAGCGTTGACATTCTAATGACATTATACTTACAGTGAACAATCACTCACAGACTAACTCTAAATTGCCAATGTCAATCTATAACGGCTTACATGGTCAGCAGCGTGTAACTCAAGAAGCTTACACTTCGTAACACACCTTGCCTGAATCATGGCGGCCTGCCAGCCTTCCTGTCACTGCTTACTCAGGAATTGGACAGTTCCCAGCCGTCAGGTAGCAGCGCGAGTCCACTGCACACCAGCTGGAACCGGACTGCGCCTGTTCGCCAGTAGCCTCAGGCTTGAGTCCTTTCTTCTCCTCGTGTATAAAACACGAGGCTGAGCAAAGGCTCGAGTTAGTTGGTGTAAGGAGTTCGACTTGCAAGTTGGTCTCCTGCAACTCTCCAGGACTGGTGCAGGCAACTGTAACCAACTGTCTACCAATCACACTATACCTGCCCACAGGAGCCAAATTTTGGACCTCTAATTCTCATTCTGCGGTGTAATGCTATCTTGTACAGACATGGTTTTACCTACTACGGCTTACTATGACAAAGTACCTTGGTGTAGTCACGGTAACTCCCTAGCAGTGTTTTAGGAAGTTCTAGTAGTCAGTGTGTAGCTAAGAGCAGGTGTAGACTATGAGACAGTTTCTGATCTGAAACGGGTTTTGTCAATGGGTAATGCGTGGCTAGAGCAGGCGTACACTATGTTTTGATACCAAGGATGAGGCAATAAGTCCACAGGTAAACTGCATCGGATGTTTTGTGCAACCGCGAAGGTTGGTAGGTTGTTTATTTCCTCGTGAAGTTTGAACTGTAACTTTACCGTGTAAAGTTTTTTCCTTGGCCTAGCCATTAAATCAGTTATATACACATGGGTCTACTCTAACTTCAAGGCGCAATGGTGGCAGCAGAACAAGTTACAGCTAGGAGGGGATCTTAGGGAACTCTACCAGAAAGGCAAGGCTAGGGAAGCCCCACTATCGTCATCGGCGTGGCTGGTTGAATTGGCTATGGCCCCGACCCCAAATTACGGCGTCAGTGGTGGGATACAAAATTGTAATGTATTTCGAAATCCTCACGTGTCAAAACGCACTACGGGTAACATGCAAATTTGAATGGCGGGAATGGTAGCGAACGTCTGAGCAAAAGTAACGATCTGTCGGAGAGGAGTCCGCTGATTCAGGAGAAGAGCGAGGCACAAGCAAGAACACCAACGAAAGATTGATTCTCCATAACTAGTAGAAGGCGGTACAAAGAGGGATATCTCCAAAGAAAGTGGGTAAATACTAAAAGACCAAAGATGTTGAAAATCCCGATGAGGACAACAAAAGATGCCCAAAATTACGTAACGGAAAAAGATCAAGTGCTGGAAAAACGCTCAAGGACTCATAAAACTGTGACAAGTAACTGTTTGAGTGTGCTGATATGAAAAAAAATTGTGCTGGGAAAGGAGACCGAGACGACTACCGGAACAACAAGGTTGACGGTAGGCTGTTTAAATTTTTTTTTATTAAGTGGATACCGTTCTTTTTCACAGGACTTTTACAAGTGTGTTTTTTGTAGTATAAATTGTGTTCAAAGGGTAGAACACGCTAATTAAGTTTATTTAAGAAACTTTAGAACTTTGTCTGATAAATATGATGTTCACTAACCTAAACACTAAATTAGCGTTAATTGAATTAATGGAACATGCATTCCAAGGCACTCAAATCATTTATCAAGATGCATTCGAACAGACAGTAAGAAAATGAATGTTTCACTTTCTTAAAAAAGAATTAGAAGAAAAACGTTTATCTTATCAAAACGAGGTAGAACGCTAATGTTTGTCTTTAGAATTTGAATCTAAGACATAAACTTAATTAGCGAAATGTAGGTTTGAATAACAATGTTGTTGTACGTTTCACAATTCAATAATGGCAATTTGGGTATGAAAGGGTATTGCCAGGCATTTAACCCAGGTAATGGGGCTGATGTTGTGTTGTTGTCTAGTTTTGACGGGATTTCTGTCAATATGAAACTCGTTCCGGAAACTTGCATTCAGCTAGGTTGTTGACATTGTTAAGTGGTTCTGCACGAGAACTGTAGTTAAGATCAGTGATGATGCATTTAAAGATGTTGACAAGGTAAGGAGGCTCTCTTAAAAGATTTAAGATGTTAAATTAAACCTTAAGACAGAAATTCAAGATGTTAATGACATACAACAAACAAGTTCACGTTCATCGGGTACAAATTAAAAATTTACCCTGTAGAGTGCGCGAAAGCAGAAAACTGCCAAAATGATAACAACAAGAAACTTGAAGTAAGACGTTTAGCCCAGTTCATGGAAAAACTTACTGAAGTTAATGTTTGTTATACTAGACAGAATAAATCATCAGGTGGAAATGGTAACTCAAATAATCCAATAATGGTAACAAAACACAAATGGACAAAATGGACGACAGAGCAACAGATATCAAAATCCCCGAGGCCCCCGCCTGAAGGGGACCATCGAATTCATGGGAAATATAAACATACAATTTTTATTTTCCATGTGTAACTTATGTGCCGGTACGGTATGGCTAATTGTGTTGGCGTTTTGTAGTTTCCTAAACGAACGTCGCGTGTCGTGTCGCACTCAGCTACGCAAGCGAGCATCTAAACGAAACTTAGTTACTTAATGGCTTTCCTGCACTACAATACTACGGGTGAAGTGAGTCATTCAAGAAAAACAAACGGGGCCTTGTATTTTTGTAGGGAGACGCTGTGATCATCGTCATAGTTCAGTCTTGATCATGACAGAGACGGTGACGTAAGCAGTTGAACGTAAGATTCGATTTGTCTACTAGATTGCTTAAACGGTGCTCATACACAATTTAGGAACATGTTTGAAGGCAGAGTGGACTCTCTCTTGTTAGAAAATAATTCAGCGAAGATGCACAAAAATAAATGTTTACAATTACAAAATAAGTAGGCAAGGCGAAGTTGACCATGAAAGGCCTAGGACCTTGGATTTTGGTTTCAAAGGTCGTGGGTTCAATTTCCCGCTCGGCAGTATGACATTTAAGTCCAAAAAGCAATGTAAATAGATTTCAATCTGCATTTATGTCACTGCTTGGTTTTGAAGGAAATTGAAGTGTGGCACTAATGAGTGCTCCACAAAATCCCAAATGATTTTGTTTACTAACCACATAAATATTGAAGAATGCGTGCGGAACTTATACATGGTAATCTCTACAGGTGTTAATTCTTACCGGTTTACAAGATACTTTTTTCATTTAGATTGTTTAGAAAACATGTAAATTCTCTTGTTTTTTCATTACTGGGGAAAAGTTGTGAAGGATGCTGTCGGTGCTAATAATTTTGTTTTGAATCTCATAAAACTAGTAACGTAGGAGGGGTAGTGACTCACTCTCCCAGGTCCTCCCTCCCCCCTCCAACCCCTCCAAAAGGTCTGTAGATAGGTTGGGCCCCACTTTCAGGTGCTGCCCCGTGACCCTGCTGTGTGCAGCTATACGGCCTTGAATGGAGCAAGAGGGAAATCAAATGGGAATTCACGTGGAACACCAAGAATGGTAATTCAAATGATAATGGTCAGGGTCAGAGTGAGAATAAATACTTTGCGAATGGATCACAATGCCCGATCCCAAATCCCGACCAACAGTTCAAACGTGATTGTTCGCAGAATACTGCAAATTCACAAAGTAATGTACTTTTGTTAGAATCTGCGCTGAACATTCATGGTCGTGAAGTGACAGATAATACTAAGCCATTAACACATTTTCACAGGGACTGTACATGGAAAAATAAAAAAATATTACTACATACAGGATAGACCATTGATATAGTATCAAGCAGAATTGTATCCACGGCTAGGTTATACAGAGGAATACAGTATATTATGAAATATTTTAATGGAGGGAATCATGAAACTACCATGGCAGATGTACACATTACGACCCCATGGAGCAACGCTAATGTACGGGTGACAATTTCACCATTTCTACCATTACGGTATGATTTTGTAGGCAGCGAAGGTGGAAGCCCTCTGACAGGGCACAAAGCTCGCAAGGCATACAACACATCAGCAATAATATGCGACACCTTTATTTTAGTGTCTTGATCACAAATACAATTTTCAGGTGGGAAACCCACACTAACCAAGCTTGGAAACGGCCACACCCAAGCTTGGTTGGTGTGGGTTTCCCACCTGAAAATTGTATTTGTGATCAAGACACTAAAATAAAGGTGCCGAAAATTATTGCTGATGTGCTGTATGCCTTGCGAGCTTTTGCCCTGTCAGACAGCTCCACCTTCGCTGGCTACAAAACCCTCGCAAAACTTGTTTGATTTTATGATTTGTACTAGGTCAAGGCATATACTTTCCTACTCAACATGGGAGTTGGTTAGTGAGGAGTTAAATGAATGTAACGTAGTCAGTAGATGCTGGATGCTGCAGTAAGCTGTTGCAGGAGAGATTGAAGGTAGGGGTGACAGTGCTCTCGCTTCCTCGGACATTCAAGGAGCAGGTGATATATTGTTTGGTTAAATGTGCAGTGCAAATATGGCAATGTGTGTATTGATGTTCAAAGTACTGACAGCAATGGAAGTGATGAAGAAAGTACAGCTGTAACTTTGATGAAGTCTGTTGATACGAAGTACTCTTCACAAAATAAGAGTGACAATAAACAGGCTACAAGTGTTGCAAAACAAACTCTCACGCAAATGCCTGAAAGAAAAGCTCTTAATGTGTGTAAAAAAAAAGTAGAATCTAGTGCAGCTCTTCAAAACCTGTTAAACACAAGTAAGAATGATCAGCATCACAGAAAGAAGACATGACCCTGAGGAATTGGAGGAATGTTGCAAGGAGCAAGTACGTTGTTGTGGAAACGTACTGTTTCTACTGAAAGGAATGGAGGCTGTATCGACCATGGCAGTGCTACAACGAAGACACAAATTTCCAGAAAATTGTAGTGTGAACAGACTATACAGAATGAATATCGAGGAATTAGGACGTAAAGACCCAGGTGGTGCCGGACATTTTGGCAGGAAGAAATCTAAGAAAAAAATCATCAAAGTATTGTATTGGCCAAGCTTACCACGGGTGTAAGGGAATTTTTGAAAGGCAGACATCTACACAGGCAAACTAATTATAATCCTCGTATTTGACTGATTGACCAGTTATGCCTTATAATGTTCTAGAATGTTCTGTTAGGCCGAATAACATCTGAAGAGACTTTAAATGCACTCCTGCAAACCACTGGATGGAAACGACGTAACAAATTCTAAGACTAATTTAAATGATGTAACAAATTCACTTATGCAGACACATGTCAGTAAATTCTTTTTTTTTTTTTTTTTTTACTTAGGCCAGAGTTTGGTATTGACATGGACTGTTCACCTATATACTTACACTGGACTACTACTCTGATCAACTTTTCTTTGAAATCCGAGTGTTCAGAAGTCATTTGTGATCCACGACACATGTAATCCCCTCCATCGAGACGAGATACGTTACGGATAAGCATCCCTTCTGGCTTCATTGAGTATTTTGGTTCTGTAACAACAAAAATCACGTCAACAATAATATTTAGGAATTGTTACCAGAAAAAAATTATCTTTCTTGCTAACACAAATCTCAGTAGCCACATAATATACTGGAAACAAAGGCGAAAAGTAACGACATAGCTGCAGTTAACGGTTAAGCTAAATTAAAAACAGAAAGTCAAAAGCTCAACAAGAGATGAAAACCTATTTATTTATGTTACCTTTTGGACTTATACATTTATATCTACGTGTTAAATGCTGCCTATGGACGTTTCCAATTGGCAGTGTCAATACGGCTCAGCGATAAAAGACAGTTGGTTTCAAAGGTCATGGACTCAATTCCCCGCTCAGACAATCTGACATATAAGTCCAAAAGGCGACATGAATAGGTTTGGATCTGAATTTATTTATCATGTGAAAATGTTGCATTTTCTGTTGTTTTAATGTACACACTACGTCCCTAAGTTTTCTTGTAGCACCCTATGGCTTCCATAATAATATTCTACTGGCACTTTTTATTTTTAATTCGATGGTAGGTAATTTGTGTTGTTGAAGTGTAAAGTTTGAGAAATACGTGAAGCATCACTCACATATTCACGTTGTAATAAATCCTAGTTTACTCACGTGAGTTTCTGTAGTAGCGATATGATACTTACGCCTAACATGGCTTGCAATATTTCCGAATCTTATGTTAGCTGCAAATAATCGTAAACGACCAAACAGACAAGGAATTCAATTTTAGGTTGCAGGATACGTACCCAGCCCTGTATTTAAGTTTTTTTTAATTACAGTTCAGTGTGAATATTACGTAGCTCAATGCTGTTAATTAATTTCTTGGTCACAAAACCCATACACAGTTTTGTGAAACCCAGTGAAGATTTCATTATGTCGGGCTCAATCAACTTATAGCGTGCGCTGCTCCTCCTCAGGACTTGGTATATTGGGATAAACTTTTTCAATGGGCATGGGACATGGGTCATAGTCGTAGAGCTGCAACACGGCCCCATGAACAAACTTACTCTACATCCCTGCACTGAGTTACAACGTAATAAAGCACTGGCTATACATTACTCCGTTCGACTGTTTTGGGAAAAAAAAACTCCATATTTGAACGTTTGTAATCTGTTCCTCCATTCAAATGCTGACACGCAGACTTAGAAGTATGGAAGTTAATCTCACTATTTCTGCATTTTGATGCATCTAAAAATTGGCATACACTACTTAGGGCTTATGACACAGAAAACTACAGCAGTCACTGCCAGGGCTAGTCATGCTTCTCAGACTGCATTGATGAGAGGCAGAAACATGGAGGTTGGGTGTTGACGTAGAGAGTGTTATTGTTAGAGGACCACGATCCACGAAATGCTGTTTGCACCAATGGGGGCCTACGTAAATTTCAGTTATGTTAACTTTTAATTAATGATCCCCCCTTTTCTAGACAAATAGTTATGCTAGTCATATAATTGACTTCTGAAAACTGCAATTACTCGGATGAGTGAGAGATTCTATGATACATTAGTTTATTTTCTACATTCACGGAACAAAGGTGTGCACAAGGTTGGCTACGTCATGTTGTTTCGTCTATTACTAATGTTTACTGCTAATTGTCTTTCTTTAATAGTAATATTTTTTTTTTACCATTCATAATTATGTTCTGCAATTATCACATTAAAAGACCTTTCACTATCAGGTCTGCGAGCCTATCAAGTCCCGTCTCGCAACAAAGGAGCAAGGTCATCAAGACTGGAAAATCCTCCATCAACTGTGCATCCCACAACACTGAAAACATGTACTCATCAAAGTAAATCCAGGAACTTAGAAACTATGCGCCATATAGAATTCAATTTTAGCAGTTGACGGTGAGCTTTGTTTTGTTATCTAAAAGATACGCAATTTTGTTTTTCCTGCAGCGGGTATTACTGAGCGACGATAACGCTCCTAATTTTACAGGCTACGAGTAATCTGCATAAATTTTGTGTATGCCAGCTGAAGCTGGTTGTCTAGTTTCGGTTTTGAAATTTCAGCTGGATTTCATTTACCTTGTTACCCTACGTACATACCTAATGTTACCTTTATCTGGTAAGGAATTTGAACTGTTCTCGGCCTTACCAAATGCATCATTTATAAAACAATGCACTTGCTATGCTATATTATATGTGCAGAGTCACATTTTTCTTAATGCACCATTGAACGGTAGACCAAACCTTTTTAGTCGCCAAGTGTAAACTTATTCGCCAAATTTAAAAATCCATTTTCTTGGCCAAGGACGCCAATTTAACAAAAATGATTAGAACTGTGGTATGTTCATTTATGTGCCCTTTCAGATGGGTAAATTCTTTAAAAAAAAAATTTCGAAAATAAAGAAGTCTATCACAGTAGCTTTCTTACTCATAACTTCTGAACAGTAAGAGCTAAAAGGGATTTTGAGTTATGGAAAGCTGGAAGAAAAACCTTTAAGAAAGTGTATTAATCCGCTAACAAGATGGATAAATTGTGTTCAGTTTGGTGTGGCCTTCTTTATCATAAAAACAGCTAAATTGACCATTGAATTGGCCTCAAGGGAAATTATTTTAATCGCCAATCTGCCCAATTTAATTGCCAATTGGCGAGTGGCCCGTGGATTTTTGCACTGTGTCAGACGGAGTTCATCTTGGAAAATGAAGTAAGTGGCGAATAAATTAACCTACTACGCCAGTGGGAATGACCTAGGAAAATGGGTGTACTATTCTTTGGTTCCTTATACCTCCACAATAACTTTGGATACAGGGAGAGGTCCATGGATCGAAGTTCATGCATGCTCTATCTATCCTCGAGTTCTGTATTCCAAACCGACCATGCCATTCCTTTACGCCTGAAAGCATTTCAATTTCTACGTTTTTTGAAGTACATTCCTTTGGCAGTACCGCGGCTTCCCTTTTTTAAAGGATGATGCAAGGGTAAAATATAGCTCTCCCTCACCCCCCCCCCAAAAAAAAACTAAACAATTTTGGGTTCATGGTTAAGTGGCCCATTTTATAGTAGTTTTGGGTAAAAACTTGGGACCCCTGTTTTGAATTTTGGACCTCGTTGCCTCCGTGGCCAGGGTGCCTCGCACCCTTTGCACCCTGTGGCACTGTACTTTGGTATTGTGCTTTGTTTAGACTACAACCTTTTTGGTGATGACAAGGAAGTAGTGTCAGAAAGCTTGCCTTTCACTCAATGGAAGATGGATATTTTTAAACATAAAATTAAGGCCGTCATCAGTTCCACTGTCAACATAATGGAGCGGGCTCCGCTTTCTTTGCTGTTTGGCTGTTAATCGGATCAGATCGGATTTGCCTTGTAATTTCTAAACAATAAAAGACAGTTGCCTGGGGTTTGGACCATTGGAAAGGTGGTAAAAAAATCGTGAAAATGGTGTATTCAAGAGTACAAATCGGTGGACGAAAAGTGAAAATATCTTGAATTTGATTTATTACCACCTAACGCCGCCAAAGGGTTTCAAAGGGTTTAACGAGCGTTAACCATTCCTGGTCATCTGCCCGAAGCCCCAAGGCCCTAACACCGCCCGTTTATCATCAACAATCAACCTTTTAACAATCGGATGCCTTGAACAATTAGAAACGGCCTCACGTCTCGCAGTTGTTTTGATTTTGGCTCATGCTATTGGTCCATTTCAGTGGCGCAGCTAGAAAAAAATTTCAGAGGGGGCCGAACAAAGCCAGCAAGGGGGTCTGGGGGAGCGCTGTAAGCTCCCCCAGCGGGGTCTGGGGCAGAGCCCCGGAAGCTGAAGCATTTTGGTGTTCATCATTGCCTTATCTGGCTTCTGAAGGGTACTGTTTTTACATATTCTTGAGAAATTTATTTAGCATTATAATGCAATCATGTTAAAGTTGTTAATGTTTTTTGTTAAATTACAAGAAAAATAAAAACTTATTTTTCCTGCAACTTTTTTCCAGGACCTGTTTTCCACGGACGTTATCCCGCAGACCCTTTTTTTTCTGGACAATTTTCTTGCGGACATTAATTTTCCACTGGATGTTTTTTTCCAAACCTTCTTTTCACGGACTTGTTCTCCCCAAACTTTTTTATCCAAACCTTTTTCCCTTAGGTCTTTTTTTCCTGGACCTTTTCACCCCAGAATTTTTTCTGCCTCTTGTCAGAGTTTTTATTTTTTTATATTTTTGCTGGAGGTACAGATGTATGATAAGATCTAGATTTGGGGTTTGTTTTAACATCTCTGTAATGTGTGAAGCAATCCGGACCACTGCACTGTGACTGAGGTTGGCGCTAATAACCTAGCTGTGACGTCCCATTAGGCCTCAACCAACACCCTCCCCCCTCTTTTTTCCTAGTTATTAATTTAATATCAATTTATTTTTGCCCTAATTAGTGCAAAAAGTACAATTTATATCGGTTTATGGACGATTTTACACAATCAAAACACTATTTAATTAGCCGAAATGTTACTTTCGTCGTAGTTTTACGAACTCTACAAAAAATTGGCCTGCTATTATTTTCCACATCCACGATTAATTGTATAAATGTTTAGGCCTATCCTGACGTTAAAAGTCACGAGCTGTGATAATAACAACTATACTTGACTAAACTGGTAAAACAATATGGCATTGACAAAAGCTGTAACCAAAGCCCAATATCTTAAACAATAGGCATATAGGCCCATCTCAAATCGTGTGAAACTGACAGAAAAAATTAAATTATCTACGTTTTCTCTGCTTACCCTTCTCGGTTTTCCAGAATTTCCACTTTATGAGCAGTATCAAGTTGATGTCTAATATCTTCTTTTTTTCCGGAAGTAACAAAAATAAAATTGTCCGATTTGTCCATTACGTTTTCCCGGTATTTTTTTCGTCTGTTAAAAAATCCAATTTTCCCTCCGTTCTGAAGACCTGCTTTTTTGCTCCAGCTGGTTTCGGCAAAGTTTCCTGCGTCCAACTTGCATTAAATAAATACAGATTTCTTCAGGCCGTGTCAGTATGGCTCAGAGGTAGACCTCGGACCTTGAATGTTTCAAAGATCGTGGGTTTGATTCCCCGTTCAGGCAGTCTGACATTCAAGTCAGAAAGGCAACGTAAATAAGTTTGCATCTGTATTTTTTTTCTTAACCCTTCTGAGTCGACTGGATTTCCGTTCTGTTTAATCCAACTTGGGTGTTGCTATTTTCGACTTTTTACCTGGAAGATTTTCATGTGCTTCATCTTCATTTCTATTATTTCCTGCCGTATTCACTTCCTCGCAAAAACCTTTGATTTTGGCTTGCTTCATCTTCTTACGAGCATTGCCAAAGAAAGTCAGGGAATGAAGAGAGAATACCAATATAATGGTATTATGACCGACTGGCTATACCCACCCAAGAAGGGTTTTTAGGGGTGGAGGGTTGAAGGTTAAGTAAGTGAGATGGAAACAGTTGGTTGACGAAAGGGTAGGTTGCTTGGGGGAGCAGCAAAGTAGGCAGATTACAAAGAATTTGGCAAGCGCCTGGAATGCGTTACTTGGATTACTAGCGGGGAAATGGTTTCAAGTAGGGAAGGGAACTTTATCCAAGAACTGTCAGACGCTAAAACAGATTTTGACGTTCCTAAACATATTTTTAGTTTATTTTGCGATTAACCGGCTACTAACAACATTCACACAGCTTGACCTAAAGCAAAAATAAAGAAATTTTCAATTTAAAAAAGGGCAATTTTTTTTCTTGCTTCACTTTCGTTTCGGAGGGGGCCATGGCCCCCGTGGCCCCCCCCTTCCCTGCGCCACTGGTCCATTTTGTCACCCTGATGGTTCCTCAACCCCATGTCCGATTCCGGATTTTTCTTTTGATAAACCTTGTCCAGACTCCCGTGCTACTGCATGCAACATTTGGTTTGGATAGTCCTTGTGGTTTTTGCGTGATGCGCGGTCTAAGATTACATTGGAGTGTCTTCATAGCGGAGCTACGCTCCAACAAACGACATAAACATAAAGTTTTCCCACGACTGCCAAAAAAAAATCAGTCGACAATTTGTCGACATTACACAGTATGTACGAACCTGCCAGTACTTTGCCATTGAGTCTCCATTTGATTGTGGGCATGGGTTGGCCACTGACTGCGCACTGGATCATTTGATCCGTACCCTCTGGGGCATATTGGATGCCAGGCGTGTTGAGGAAGGAGATTTCTTCTGCAACATTAAAAGGAAAAAATGTCAGTGAAAACCACTTCAGTTTATTTTGCATTAATAATAACTATTAAAATCAAGACTAGACCCTAACAAGTTGGTTGCAAAAATACCAATTTTAAATGGACGTTGAGAAAGAGTTGGAAAAAAAGATTGAATAAGTGCCTGTACTGTCAGATGAATAATAAACGGTTAGGTTATTGCAGGTGCAATTTTAACATGGATTTAATATTATCTTGCTAACATGATGCTAACATGATTGTAAATAAATAGACATAAAGCGCTGGAAATAATACTAAGGAAAATTGGAAATAAGCCAACAGTGAAAAACATACACAAGAAATAACGTAGTTCAGTAAGCCACCTTTATGCTCTTACGTTTCGTCGGAGTGGCATGACCCGGATTCGAACTGGCTACCCAGTTCGCCCCCAGATCACTTCCATAGCGACTAAGGCGTTATGCAAGTGATCTGGGGGCGAACTGGGTAGCCGGTTCGAATCCGGGTCATGCCACTCCGACGAAACATAAGAGCATAAAGGTGAATTACTGAACTACGTTATTTCTAGTGTATGTTTTTCACTGTTGGCTTATTTCCAATTTTCCTTAACATGATTGTAAAGCAGGTGGTTCAGACACCACAATCCATTCAAAACAGTTAAATCATTGCTTAACATTATTATTGATTGATTATAGGTTTATAAATCAATGCTTACAGTGATGCATTTGGCAAAGGGGACTGTTGTGTTGTTAGATTTGTGAACTCTACCATGAGTGTTATTAAACATTTATTTATCTCACTTAAATCAATGTTTAACTATTAATGATTGATTTTAAGTTTTATAAAGCAGTGCTTAGAGTGATGCATTTGGCTAAGGGGCTATTTGTGCCATTGCTTTTGAACTCTACCATGATTGTTATTAAATATTTATTTATTTCAAAGGTACTTTAAGAAAAACCCGGGTATTAAAATTGAATACATCAGAAGTTATCATTTTTATGGTTTCTGTTTATTGCAACATCATTTTCAAATAACTTTTCAACAACTGCCGAAAAAAGGCTTAAAACGCTCATGCACGAAATAAATTGACAGCATCCATATTTATTTATCTAAATAAAGTGAGGCAAAATAAAGTCCACCTGAAATTCACCATTCAGCAGTGCAAAATAGAGTCTACTAGCTACGTACAGGTGGTGTTGGATGCTTCGTTTGTTGATTTATATTTTGAAACATTTCAACAGGGCTCACCACTAAAAGGCCTCATTTCAGAACGAAGTAAGTCATCCAATAACACTTACGTAGGGCTAAACAAACGCTGAATTTAGCCCAGCTCACTCAATCAGCGCTTCTTATTCATTACACCGTTGTTTTTTCCACAAAGTAATTCCACTGTTACTCAATAAACGACCTTAATAATTTTGACTACGAATTAAGTTATGTTTTATTTTTGATTTGTCTAAAAATTACGTTTAGTGTGTTTCTCTGCCTTCCTTCAGCCCCTAACTGACCCACTAACACCGGAAGAGCGCGAGGCTGACGGGTCTTTATTGAGCAAGGAACGCTGTTTCAATCTCATCTGGCCTTGTTACTGTCGTTACAGCTTTCCGGTGGCGCCAACAGATGGCGGCCAGTGCTCTATGTTCGCCCCGTAAGGCGATGGCGCCCATGATGATGAAGTAGTCGCATCGTCTAGACTTGTACTCAATGTGTAGGCTATTTTAGAAATTTTATTCTGTAACACCAGCACATTCTGAATTAGATATTAAGCATCAGGGGTCGAATTTCCAAATCTGTTACTGGGGTGCAAAAAAAGTCTTTGGAGTGCAAAATCAAAATGTAAACCAACACTGTGGTCTCCTATTTAATAGCCATTGAAAATTCTAACATTCAGCATCTCAATAATATGTACTGTTTTCCTGCACTTTGCTTAAGACTCACTTAACTTCACTATTCAACTAAAAAACCTATACACATAGTTTAATGAAATGTAGTAAAAAATGGAGTTTAACTTCTTTGTAAGGAAGGGTTTAACAGGAAATCTAATTCCAAGCTGTTTAAAATGCCACAAACTGCAAGACTCTAGCTTGTGCGGTTCAAAAGTTATGAAAAATTCAACTTTGGTGTGCAATTTTGTCCTCCAAGAGTTACTTCTGGAGTGCAAAGTGCTATTTTGGAGTGCAATTTGCTCATGTGCATCCGAATATTTCGACCCCTGCTATTGATGCTAAAATTCACTATGCCAAAAAAAAAAAATTCAAAGAATCTAAAAATGTGTTTTATTTTTAATCACATCGTGTTTCCATAAAATATGTCACATATTATCAATGTTGTGGATTCAAACGTTGTACTTTGTATAATAAAAGGAATTTCTGTAAGAAGCGCTCGTGCAAACTCATCCGAGTTTCGTGCTTTTCCTAATTAATATACTTATTATTATTATTATTGTTATTAGAGGAACGCTTCCAAAGGCATGTGTTGTAAAAAAATAGAGTAGACCAAAAGTAATTAAAATAATTATATCATGCATGGATTGAAACTCATATTAGGTATGGGTTAGACATTTATGGAAATGGTTCCAATTGTATGATAAAATGATTACAAAGTTCACAAAATGAAACAAAACTATTTTTTTTTTCAAAAGAGAAAAAAGAAGACATCACCATCGGAGTTTCATGAGAAAAATAAAATATTAACATATTTCAAGGTTTAAACTAAGCCATCATATTTATAAAATATCCATTCAAACAAAATATACTAAAAAAAACCACTTTAATAACAGTCAAGACTTGAGCGACAATAGAAAAGAGAAAATATATATTGCCAAAAATCAGAAATGATTATGGGAAAAAGGTTCTGATTATTACAATTCTGCAGTAAATTGTAAATCTTTCAATATGTTAAAAGAAACGACCAAAAAAAAACCAATGTTCCTGAATGTAACTGAAACTTCCAATTCATTACTTCTCTTGAAATCAGCCATCATCCATCATGGTTGAGAACAGCTTTATTTTAAGTGATTAACTGCTATTATTATGCCTAAATATGGGTGCCTAACATTCAGTAGAATGGCACCACACACAAGTAGTAATTTCTGCTTTTTAGTCCGGTTTTGAGCGTGATATAGTCTTTCTTGTGTTTTCCTGAAGGTTTATTAAATGTGCATTTACAATGCCATTTTGCTGGGCATTCATGCGTATCCCTTGGATTGTGAAGAAATATGTAATAAATAAAAATGTAATAAATACAATTAAAAATTATTATTATTACGGAGTAACTTTTGTCCAAGGGTACAGAATAATGAGAAAATCAGATGTAGAACCACTCATGCTTTCCAGTTGCAATGCCCTGAACTCATGCCCGGGATTACATAGGCTTTCCCTCCAGTCTCTATTCTCTTCCAAACTTATCTACCTCTTGGAAGGCAGCAGCTTAACAGAAATCAACGAGTTGCTGATTTTTGTTAAACTATGCCTTGCCAAGGGGTAGATAAGTTTTGAAGAGATTAGAGTCTGGAGGGAGCGCCTATGTAATCACAGGGACAGAGCACTAGTTCAGGGTATTGCAACTGGAAAGCATGAGTGGTTCTACATCTGATTTTCTCATTATTCTGTACCCTTGGACAAAAGTTACTCCATACTACTAATAATAATAATAATTTTATTTATGGAACTATGGATACATATTTCTTCACAATCCAAGGGATACGCATGAATGCCCAACAAAATGGCATCGTAAATGCATATTCAATAAACCAAAAGGAAAACACAGGAAAGACTATATCACGCTCAAAACCGGACTAAAAAGCAGAAATTACTACTTGTGTGTGGCGCCATTCTACTGAATGTTAGGCACCCACATTTTAGGCCTAATAATAGCAGTTAATCACTTAAAATAAAGCTGTTCTCAACCATGATGGATGATGGCTGATTTCAAGAGAAGTAATGGCTTCACCCAGCTGGCTTCACCCAGCTAAAAAGCAGATATCACTACTTGTATGTGGTTCCATTCTACTGAATGTTAGTCACCCACATTTAGGCCTGTAATGGCAGTTGATCACTTCGAATCATAGAAACTTCTATGGGGGGGGATTGAGGCTTAATGGCGCGTCGAAACTTCTATGGATGAGAGATAATGAAATCGGAAGCTTCAGTTAGCATGCAGGACAATTTTTGTGTGTTTTTATTAGTTTGTTTTTTAACACATTGAATGATTATCTATATATATAATACGCTTAGGTTGGGGAAGCAAATTCATCGTTATGCACTATAATGAAAGACGGTGAGCGACCGACAATGACAAACAAACGGGTGTGGCCTGTAACAATCAGTAACAATCGAAATATTGCTTTAATAATGCTACCTCTTAGAGCCGACTTCAAAGTTGGCTCAGTAACTATCACTGCATGCACGACCATTGTTGGGTTTATTGCGCTTGGTATCAGAACGGAGAAACGGGCAATTCAGCGTCCTCCGTTGAAAAAAGACATTTACTTCCATAACAAAACAAATCAGCATGGGTTAAAATGGAGGGGAAGCAGGGATGGGGATATTCAGACCAGTCAATAGGGGAATCCGGGTCGGGGACGGAGGAGGCGATGCGGGACGGGAAAGGGGTTACGAGGGGGGGGGGGAGCACGGGGAAAATCAGACCATACAACTGGGTAGGCCACAGGGGAGTAGGCCGCATGGGGTAGTCAGCACCCTTTTCATTCCATACTGCCCACTACAGTATTTCGCTCAGGTATGTTATGCCGGGGGTACAGCTAGTGTTACTCAAATACGTTAATTCTAGCCATTATGTTTTGTATGTACAAGTACTTATCTTAAGACAAAATGTTTTCTTTTACTTACTGTACACAGTCAAGTTGAATGTTTTATCAACTGTGACGCCGTCAACGATAGCTGAGCATTCATATTGCCCATGGTCTCGCGTGGTTACCCTTTCAAAAAAGAGATCCATACCGCCCAATGTCTGGCTTTCCTCCACGTGTATCCTAGAAAAACAAAAGACCGCAAACACAACAATGTATTATTAATCATGTCTTGAGATTAAAAGGCCCACGGCTGTCTTTCATAAAACAACATCACTTATAAATTTATTATGATATTAAAGTATCGCAAAACCCACTTTTAAAACTACTTTAGTAATTTAAAAAGCATTCCAAGGCATCTGAGGGATTGTACGCTATGATTCCACTAGAATTTAATCATAGATTTTAAGCTTTCGTTTTGGTGAGGCATAGGAAACCGAGGAAAGATCGTCCAATGTTGCTATAGCCGAGTTTATGAATGTGATATCTAAAACAAAACCCACAAGGGTGAAAGAACCCGCCAAGTTTCAGCCAGTCAAAGTAGTGATATCAGAGCCAAAATGGCTGCCAACAAGTTGCTACATTAGTTGCTAACTAATCCCGTCGAGTATTAAATCAAAGGTTAAATCAAAAACCTGACCATTGCTTCTCTCGGTAGCAATGGTCAAGTTATTGATTTAATTTTTTCGGTAATAGTCGATGGGATTAGCTTGGCAACTAATGTAGCAACTTGGTGGCAGCCATTTTTTGCTCTGATATCACTACTTTGATTGGCTAAAACTTGGCGGGTTCTTTCACCCTTGTGGGTTTTGTTTAGATATCACTTCTTTTGTAGTTTTTTTTCGTGGCATCTTAGTTTAGCCACTGCCCAGTTATCTGCTATCTGGTCAAGTTTGGTCGAAAAATATTGAATAAGAACGGAGATATTAAGTTTTTTTTTAGTTTTGCTGCAGTGAGGACTTCAATCATATAAATTAAAGCGTTTGCCGATTTGCATTCAACCATCAACAATAAGTAACGCGGACTGCGGATTTATTAAAAGCTTAGTGGCCCGAAGCCATGCGCCCCTCTACAAATAAGTAGCACGTCCATTTTATTGACAATGATGCGTTGCATATTATTTCTGGCAGTCCGTTTGCCTTGTTACTCGCTAACACTAATAACGAGTAATGCTTATTTTGATCACAGGTGGCGTTTTTCCAACGTACGCATTACGTACGCATTAGCATTACAAATGATTGCAGTCTATTTATTAATGCCTCCCCCAAACGTCAAACCATAAAAGGCACGTGTTGGTGTTAAAAGAGTGTTGAATACCAAATTTCATTCGTATCTGTCGCATACTTTATTTTATATGAGCGGAATTAGTAGCCAGTAGTCAGTAGTCAGCTAAAATCAACGATATTCACGCACTTTTATGACATTGGTACAATTTATGCACGTGAGTGATTGAAATACAACTATTGCTTGTCAGGGCACAAGACTGCCCATTTTCAACAATTTTCAAGCTGTTTTGTCATATAGGTATTTATCCTCGTCATCGTGAAAAAGCTCATGCTCTGGTTTTTGTTAAAGTACCAAAAGCTAGTGGTCATGCTACAACAATGCAGGAATTAAACAATGATTTTCTTACAATAAAGTGTGACAATGATTGAACTTGAACTTGCGTGGTCCCTGATTACCCACTCTCCGAAGACTACGAGCAAGGCCGAACCATCCTTCCTTTCAGTACGAGAAACGGGTATATACAGGGTGAACCAAAATTATGTATCTATTGTTGTTTGAAAGCCACAGTGACAATGCGGTGACAACCAATATTATGTACCCATTGTTGAGCTCTGCTTGTAACAATGCCCTTTCTAGAATGAAAAATTAGCTGCTATGGGAGGTGGTGTATTCTAGAAAGGGCATTGTTACAAGCAGAGCTCAACAAAGCAGAGTTCAACAATGGGTACATAATTTTGGTTCACCCTGTATTTATCATTGGATTTCACGATGATTACAATGCGTTACGACATGGCAGTACGAACTAGCATTGTTGTTCGTTTTTCATTTTAATTGTTGCCCGATTTCGAACTTTCGGCGAACAAGGGAAATGAGACGTTGCATTGTTGATAGCTAATAGCAGATGCGTGATGTTATGGATGCAGGCTGAGAGCAGATGCATGACGGGATGGTTGCGGATTGAGAGCAAGTGCATGCTGGAACGGTTGCGGAGTGACAGGTGTTCTCAGTCAGCAACCGTCCCGTCATGCACTTGCATTCAGTCTGCATCCATTCTATCATGCATTGCTAGCTATATAGAATTGCATTGTTACATTGTTGCCGAGAACTGAGAGCAGTGAAATAGGGTGATAATCTTAATTTACAAAACTGTGAGCAGTCAGATTTCGTAGACGGATTTGTACAGCTCTCAAACTGTGAAACAAAGAAATGTAATTCTCAGATCATAATACCTTCAGTGTTAATAATCTGTAAAACAACAAAAGCTAGAAAAATAGTACAGAATATGTCTGGAGAACTACCATGGTGGAAGGTAGACGAGCCGGGTATAATCGACCCAGCGGGTATAACCAGGTAATGTGACGTACTCAGGGAGTAGACGATTGAATCCAAGAATAATCTCAAACCCAATTTACTCCTTACTGCATAGCTAGGGGACTATGCACTGAGAACACATATTAGGCATAAAACACAAGTTTAGAAGCTTGGTCTTATCCAGAGCTGAGTCCAGGGAGACAACCTTTCGAGTTGTCTGCCCCACACCAAGTGGCTTCTCATGGTCCAGACCCTCGTATTTATGCGTGGGCCAGAACAATAGAAGTCGCCTGAGGCATTACGTTGCGTAACCGCTAACAGGTTGGAGCCGGCTCTGACTGGTTTTGAACAATAGAGTAGCCTCGTTCCCGGCTGTTGGCGTTCGGCCAAGTTCCGGTGTAGACGGAAGTTGACAAGATGCCAAGCAGCTCATGTAACTGCAAGGTGCACCATGTGTGTTCACACAAGGTGCGCCCTGCTATTCGTAAATAGCGTGTTACATCTCCCCCACCCTAAGTTTTTGCTTGGGGGAAGGTAGACCTACCTTATGTATTACTCAGTACCCTCTAAGCCTGCAATAAGGTTTATAAAGTTAGTTCAATGTACATTTATTATAAATAAAAAAACACACTTTACAAAAGTCCCTAAAATTTAACCCCTCATGGTCCAATTTAGCCATGTCTCAGTTCAGCTATTCTAAGCTAAACAAAATTTTAAAATCACAATAAATGTATCAAAAATCCTCCTGGGAACTACGCCCAGTCTCAATAAGCTAAGTTCACCTCCAACAAGCTTGTAAACAACTCAAAACTTAACAATCAACAATAACAACCACCGCACCAAACATAACAATGTCCTTCGTAACCATCATACTAAAGAAATTGGTCCCCATCCGATTTCCAAACACACCTGAAGATTTCCTTCACCGTTTGCCACCTGGTGACGCCTTCCAGCTAGTTGAGACGCTTCGCCGAGGATGTCTTTAATTAACCAGCCGGACGCTCTCCAACACATAGCTTCCCGATGAAAGTCCTTCCCCAGAGAGCTCTTCCACCATCCTGGATGACGTCTTTCCCCACGATGTATTTACAATGTTGCTTCGCAACGATACATGAATAAACGCACTTGTTTCACACATCTCCACAACGCCAATTCGACGGAAATTTTTGTCCGAGCGTTCCACTCCAGGGTCCCGCCTGGGAACGTGCTGGCACCTCCTGCCCATGCTTCCTAGGATGGTCAATCGTTTACCTCCATCCTCGGACTGCATTTATGACGCACTCCCCTTTGTAGTCCACTCCACCGAAGAATTCACTTCACCTCACTCCAATATGAGCGTCCACAACTTCAGCACCTACTCTGCTATGAGCGTCCCGACTCTGGGTCTCACGCAGGCCGCCAAATTGTGGCTGCCTTTCGGTGCACCCATTGTCCATGCCACTTCCGGCCATCACGTCATGGTCGGCATCGCGGCACCTCCACAACACCTGCAGTCCATTCTGCATCCATCCACGAAGTACGCACAAATTCCATCTTCGTTGACTTCTACACAGCCACCCATACATGCCTTCCACTTTCTTGATGACGACTCCATGGTGGTACAATCCATCGGTTGTGCCCTCTCGAGCGGACGAGCAAATGGGAGCCACCGTCAAATTCGTGCAAAGCACGTCCAGCAACCAGATAGTCAGTGAGAGAGAGGAAAAAAATTGGCGCCCCCTCCCACTGCCTTCTGTGGTGTACATTTAAGGGTCTTTTTCACCCTTTTCTGCTCACCTGCTGGGACCAGTAATGTTCAAACATTCCGCAGAAATTCCGGAATTGAGGTCGTCCGGAGTGCCTCTGGTTTCAAGGGGGGTTTGGTTGCCACACCACCTACCCTATCACGCATCGAACACTCTATCCCAATCCGTTCATTCAACCTAATTCTCCAATCCATTTTCATAGATTGTGCCCTTAGACCGCAGCACTCACGTGTTGGTAAAGTGCATCTGGCCAACGCCACTAGAGCGAGCCTACAGCTTTAACCAAACACGCTACGTAGAGCTTGACCTCGCACTGCCATCCCGCATGCGGGTAGAGTTCCCCACTGGGGTTCTCCCACATTTAA
>JAHWFP010264282.1:145709-160023 GCA_023313725.1 Lithobius niger
TGTGTTCACACAAGGTGCGCCCTGCTATTCGTAAATAGCGTGTTACAGTAATTACATTTAGCCTCTACAGTTATACCCTAGCACCACTGCGATTACCCTGGGACTCTTTGTTGGATGCTTGCGCACCTTAGCTAAAACAGTTAACGGTCCTTTTGACTCTTATTATACATCACCAGGAGAACTCTATGTACTCAGCCTGGGCTTCGTAGTTTTAACATCAAACTTAATAATGTTTTATGCAAGTATCTTATAATTTTTCTTCAGCGATCTATTAGCGTAAGCCATTTTAATTTTTAATGCCTACAGTCTTTTTTAGAATTTCGATCTCAGGGTAATTATTAGCAAAAGATTCAAATTTAGAACGTGGGGAACACACAGAGCCCTCTTTCGGCATATTTTAGCAATTCTTGGATGGTGCTGCACGTTAGGTCTAAACCGACTCGGAAGCCACCGAAGCAGCCACACACAAGATGACTTTTCGTTGGGGAGAAATAATTTTATGAAGCTCATAAAAACGTCAGCATTTGCGTTATAAATTTTAATAAATACAAAAGAATGTTTAGTTCTTTTGTTGTTATTTATTTTGAATTGGGGTATACTTCAAGGAGATTTGCTTCTCATCTGAGAGGTATGACCGCTCTTCAACTATAGATGAACAAATATTGTCATTTTGTTCAGCAATTATGCTATTTTTGTCGTTAGTTGCAGAAATAGTCTGGGACCATGATTTCAATTAGAAAATAGAAGATAAACAAGAATTATGCGGTAATTATTAATCACCATGACAATGAGCACTACAACTGAAAAAAAAAGGGTCCCCTTACTAAGGAGATTTCACCGACCATTAGTTGTTGGACTCGTCCAATTGGCGTCATACAATACAAGATGGCAGTCTTCACGTGAGTTCATGTGTGTTAACAAGGCTATGTCTGCCATTGTTCAACATTTACTTTTACTTCCGAAGATAGTGCTGTGCATTACAGCACCGAATTAACAAGTACTCTCATTATGTGCCAGAAATGCATGAGAAGTTATGGTTAATGGGCCCGAAAAGCATGACATTAAAAAAGTACTTTTATCCTTTGCGAGAAACTGCATGAGAAGAAAGTTAAGTTATGGTTGGCCCGACATGCATGACATTAAATAAAGTACTTTTATCCTTTGCGAGAAACTGCGTGAGAAGAAAGTTAAGTTATGGTTGGCCCGACATGCATGACATTAAACAAAGTACTTTTATCCTTTGCAAGAAACTGCGTAAGAAAGTTAAGTTATGGTTGGCCCGACATGCACGACATTAAATAAAGTACTTTTATCCTTTGCAAGAAACTGCGTAAGAAAGTTAAGTTATGGTTGGCCCGACACGCATGACATTAAACAAAGTACTTTTATCCTTTGCGAGAAACTGCGTGAGAAGATAGTTAAGTTATGGTTGGCCCGACATGCACGACACTAAACCAACTTTTAATTGTACTTGGACGTCTGTAATTCACGTTCAAAAGACAAAAAATAAAAATGGGTTCCTCTGAATTTACTTTCCGCCAAACCAATACAAATCAACTAACCTTCCGGCCCTTTCGGTAATTTCAGCGCCCGTAGGGCCTTTCCATGTGAGGCGGACGGCATTAACCCCTTCCTGGGCGTAGCACGTGATGACGAAACTGTGGTTGACGAACAATGAACGCCGCTCATCCTTTGGTAAAAAGACAAGGGGACCAGATTCCTCCTCCTCCAACAGGAATCCTAGAAAGGAAGACCAAAAAAAAAATCAAATCAGTTGTTGTTCCGGCATTCCAATCACGGTCCTCAATTGCATCATATAACATTAATCCTCTTTTGACAATGCTTTGAAAAATCAAGAATAATTTCTAAACAAATAACAGTTAGGCCTAACGTGACTTTTAGGTTTCCTAGCTTAATAAATCAAGACCTTGTCAGAGGACAAAGTTCCCAAATGTATTTTTGTTTTAGTGGTTTGTTCTTCACTGGAGCTTTCAATTTAATCTTTACTTGATCCATTCTAACCCTTCAATATAATTCAGTCTCTTTTCAGGTGATTTTAATAGTTCCTGTAAGTCTTATATAAGTTACTTAAAGCAGATCATACTTTAACAGTTACGGACGTTCCAACTCAATGGTTTTCTGCTTTTTCCAATCATAACGAAGGTTTTTAGATTGGTTACGAACAGGGCCCCCACATCCAAGTTCGGGGCCTGGGACTAACTACAACAGCAGGCACCCTCTCCTGACTGAAATCGTAAAAAGTTTACACTATGTTACAATATTCGTCGGCCACAATTGTACTTAACGGGTTGGTTCATTTCTTAATCCGGGCTGCTTAGGTTTGTTGGCTTCCCTGCCTAACAAGCTGACAAGCTTGCACTATACGTACTCCTGCTCCGTGCTTGTTGCCGTAGGATTGGAGTTGTTGTTTGTTGGGAGTATAAAAATATTCACAATACCCACAAATCGAGTATGTTACTCGTCATCAAAACTCACAATTGTGAAAAACAATTTTTGTAGGCCGTGCGGGCCCCTTGAGTGCCCGGGCCTGGGTATAGCGGGTCCACCTAAATCCCCTCTCCCCCCGTTGTGGGGGCCCTGGTTACGAACGATGTCCTCAAACTAAAAAAATTATAGCATATCGGCAGGAATCATCGCAGCAGAACAATGGGTCCTGGGGCGTTGTGTTGTCGTCCAGACTAGGACCGACCAGCCGTTTAGCGTGTAAAGCGTTAGTCCCGGATGCGCACAGTTATTCCAGGTGCGATATCTCAATGTCATGCTAACTTCATGCTGTGTTTAGTTACCCTGAAAACCATAAAGAAATCCCATCTTGATTACTTTTAACCACTGATATTTACTTATCGGCTATAATACCACAAGTGCTTCCATGAAATTGATAATTTGTGTGTTTTAGCACGAAACTCCTTTCCAGATTTAATTTTCCGAGACCGAAGATCGAGGGAAATTTGTTGGAAAGGAGTTCGAGTGCTAACGCCTTATTTGGCCAACAAAACATGAGCTACAACAAATTGAAGGTATAAAACTCGTCAAGAGGGAGCCAAACAAGTGACAACTGAGATGCAGATGAGGCTAAAAAGGCACAGAAAAATGAAGCAGAAGATGCAGCTAAAGAACCACAGAGAATAATCATCTGGAAAACTGAGGTTTAGGCTGGGGTTAAATTTATCTAAACCAAATGTATGACAAACGTATCGAAATTCAGTATATATCATTATTATCTATTGCCAATCCACCAATTATTGTAAGAATACAAAAACATTGTTTATTCCATGCTCGACCTCCGACAATGTCCTTAGTAACCGTGAATGAATTGGTTGCTAATGGGAACTACTTTAGACGCATTCTGGTACTAATTCCCAAAGCTAGCATGTCGCTAGTCTTTATTTCGCCTTTATTTATTCGAATCTCATCCACTCCAAAATTGCTATAATATTTCCACCTCCGAGTTAAACTACGTAGAATTTAATACCACAAGGCGGTTTAGTTTATCAGTTGTTGCCCTTCAAATAGGCAGGCGAGCATACCGAAACATCGTCGGGCAGAACAGACTCTCAACACAGTATTTATGAACACCTCAAGAATGGAGACTCTGAAGTTGTTTTAGAAGCAAAAGAAGTTCAACGTTTTATTTACCACACTATCCCATAATTAAAGAAGACCAGAAAATCACAAAGCTGACAATTGCTTTTGATGTCTCGTCAAGAAGTGAGTAAGGCCTTTTATCATCATGGTTCAGCAAGCTGGGCCAAGCTCAAATTCTCTCATTTTTCATTTCTTATTGCTGTTTCGGTGGCATAAGGTGGTTATTTCCAGTGAAGTCGAAAAAGCCTTTTTGCAAATGGAGTTAAAAGAACGAGAGTGGGCCGTTACCAACTTTTTATGGAAGGATGAGGATTGGTCAGAGAAAAACGGCCTAAAATAAAGATTTTTCGAATGACCAGAGTACTTTTCAGGATAAAATCTAGTGTGTAAAGCATTAGTCCCGGACGCGCACAGTTATTCCAGGTGCCATATCTCAATGTCATGCTAACTTGAACTTCCTGCTGTGTTTAGTTACCCTGAAAACCATAAAGAAATCCCATCTTGATTACCTTTAACCACTGATATTTACTTATCGACTATAATACCACAAGAGCTTCTATGAAATTGATAATTTGTGTGTTTTAGCAGGAAAATCCTTTCCAGATTTAATTTTCCGAGACTGAAGATCGAGGGAAATTTGTTGGAAAGGAGTTCGCCTACCACTACTAGGCATCATATCAAGACTCACCACGACTCTAATCAGGGAATTCGTCAAATCATATACGATATTACGTACGTTGATGATCTGTTGTCTGGAAGGTATTCTACTTAAATGCGTACAATATTTCTCAAGAAGCATATGCTTTATTGGCCTAAAGAGGCATGCTGTTGAAGAAATGGGCAACAAATGACTGCATTCTTCTTTGGCAGTTGTGGGAAAAGAAAGGAATTGTTTGTTTCAGAGGACGAGCCAATTGAGCTGTTGAAAGTTTTAGGATTGATTCTTCATCCCAACCTTGCTAATTTTGCTGTGTGTATCTCATCCCAACTAAGCATGTTATGTATACGGATGTATGAGTGTAGAAAGAAGTGTAATCAAACCACTCCACATCTGGTGTACAACCCTTTAATTATACCATTAAAACAGTGCTAAGCGCCAGCACAAATTGATGTTATACAACACTCGTTGATGACTTTCATAAAATGTTTGACGTTGTCTTATTCAATTTGATCTAATCACCATGTTTTTAGCTGGCTTTGCTTTAGTACCCTCATATTTCATACGAGTTTCAAGTTAACATTGTGGCGTTTTAAAAAGGGACATTAAATCAAAGTACTTAAAAGAAAATCTCATTTGAACAACGTCCCCGTACCAGGTCGTAAACTCGCGGCTCATTACTCAAACTTAAAAGTTTACAACCCCCTTTTTTTTCTTTTAAACTCACCAAATTAGACAAATAGACAAATTAAAATGTAGCTCAAATCACAGGCACAGACACACACAAAAAAATAATTGTCTGTGACTTTTAAAGCCCTTTGAATGTTCATCGTTAAAATTTTCAATTAAAGCAAAGAGCGTGTTCTTACAGCGGCCAGATTACACAATTTTTGGACGGCCCTGTAATCTGATTTGTGATCATTTGGGGGTTAACGGCTGAATAAAAGTGGCACGAGTCAACTCGATTCAATACACTGCAACAGTAGACGAACGTTCTAAACAAAAAGTATAGTGAAATTGCAGGGAATAGAACTATTGTTTTTTTTTTTTAATTAACGATTAATGGTATTTTTAACAGTTAAGTTTTCGTTTCTGTTCGGATTATTTTTTTGTTATTTTTGAGTTCAGGTTTTGTTCAGGTCGAACTGTAAAAAAATAATGGTTGAAATAGGTTCGAACTGGTTCAGTTTTGTTTTAAATACTTGAACTTTTGATATTCCAAGTTTTCAAAGCTCTGGCAATTCTTGGTATCAGTAGTAATGCAATAACCTTAAAATTTATAATATAACCATTTTAACAGTACTGCATACTTCTTCCAGTGCAACCTCCATAATGCTTTACAGGTTCCTTCAGCAAGAAAATTGAAAACGTATTAATGTATTTTTTAGTTTCGCTAGGTTCGAGTTTGATTTGGTTCGGTGACAGTTATGGTTCAGCTCGGTTGATTCCTTGCAATACTGCAACTGTAAATTAGAGTGATTCTATACCCTCCCCCCCCCTGCAAAAAAAAAAAATACTTAAAAGAAATATTAATACTTAAAAGTATTATTATCGCAGATTATCGTGATGATTAAAAATTTTTTATCGGAATAAAGAAAATTTTCGATCTTGCCATCCTTAGACGGTGGATGGCAAATTACGCAATTTCTGTGTCAGTTGGCCTTGGCTTGAGGAAAAATGCCAGCACCCAGCTTTAAAACTATTTAAATGCTACTGCTTGGGGAAATGATACATGTTTGGACTATTCTTAGCACAAGGGATATTTTTCACGCTTATGTATTTATTCAATGAAAACCAACACGCCCAAAAGTGAAAACGGACACTAGTTCGAACACTGGCCGCGCCTATGGGGTCAGGACTCAGAACAAACGGTGGAACAAAGACATACTTGTATTGGCGACTCATTCCCATTCCATTCCAGGTTATACGGTTTATAAAAATACCAATGGAATAGGTAAGCTGAGAATCCTCCTTTCGAACCTTAGCTTTAAAAAGTTTTTAAGGATTTTTTTTATTACAGAGCGTGCAGGCCTCGCTAATCCATACGCTCAATCTAACCTACTTACGAACTACCTACTGTCTACTTACTCTAAACTCAGCAACACAAGTAACACAAGTAACCCTAACTCAAGGGCACTAGAAATCATGGAGAACAAGAAAGACCAGGAGGAACCGGGAAAACAATGGGAAACCCTAGGAGAGGCACCACGTCACCCTTAATGAGACAACTTTAGTAGCTAATCTGGTTTCCGTCAACCCTAAAATTTCGACCATAGAGCCTCGACTTCTCAATCCTCTCCCTTATTCCCCACACCTCTAATACTCTAAGTACAAAGGAAAAGGATAACGCTTCTACAACAAACGCTGTAGGGTATTCCACACTTTAACAACTCTATTGGATAAGTATTCGGCAATACAGTTGTATTTCTGGTGCCTCAGTTTAAACTTACGAGCCAACTTATGACCAATAAAAAGTTATCTCCAATAACACCATCACTGTACGCATAGGCAAAACACGTCAAAGTCTTCCTAATGCGACACATTCTGGCACGTAAAACGCCAAGATAAACAAGCGATTATAAAATTTAGTACGAAATCCTAAGTGCACGAGCGTGGATTTATTAATCAGGTTTGTCACAACCAGGCACTGTAAAAGCATAGTAACTCAACCAACCCTGACTGATTCACGTAAACACTTCACCACTCAAACGATAGCAACCGAACCAGAAAGATTAGACTGCAGCCTAACCATAAGCGGTCGTCAAGTGACAATACAGCAGCGGCGTAAGTGCTCCAACCGAACAACTTAAGAGCCAATAATATTTCCATACCGGCACGCTTCGAAACACAATGCTCGAAAGACGGCAGAATGTGATCAAAAATGTGTAGTCTTTCTTCACAATGTGTTTGTTTGCCAAAACTACAAAATTTGCTTTGAACAACAACATTTCTTTGACGGAATTTAACAACAAAAGTGCTTTATCTGAAGTAGGTAATAAAGTAATCCACACTAGCGCTAACAGACAGAGAACATGTAGGGCTATAAAATTCAATTTTAAAACTACATTTCATGGCACACTGCGTAATTCGACCAATTTTTCGTTTTCAAAAGTTCACACCAGCTCTTTACAATGTCATGTAAATGTGTAACTGACGAGATTTTTTTCAAACATTTTGAATGAAATTATGAAATATATTTTTTTTAAATGGCTAAATGTGCCACGAAATGGCTATGTGCCACGAAATGGCTAAATGGCTATGTGCCACGAAATGACAATTTTCACGTTGAATTTTATACATGTTCAGAGTTTACAATGGTCACTAAACCAGGAATAGATTTAGTGGTGGCTTAGTTCATTACTAAAATCGTTGTTGGAAAGCACTACGCAGCCTTCTCAGTGTACAATTTTTTTTTTACTTAAAGCTTCTGATGGCAAAGCTGCTATTTTCAACACATCGACAGCAAACAGATAAAACTACATCTGTGTACTGAGAAAATGTTGAAAATGGCTAGTTGGCTGTTGAAAACGTGTTCTGGACTTTATCATTTGATTAACAGTGAGTATGGTGAACAATTTGACTGGCAAGTCGACCTCATAATACAGGGTTTACAAAGTATGTTACATTTAAATTAACAATAACAATAAACAATAAAGCATGAAGTGTATTGCTTCCTAAATCTATGCAACACGGAACACCTTCGGAAAATTCTTCTTGATTGGATGGAAGAAGTGTATTGCTTCTTAAACCTATCCAACATGGAACACCTTCGGAAAAGTCTTAAATATCATTGGTTTGATGCAAGAAGTGTATTGCTTTCTACTCCTATCCAACACGGAACACCTTCGGGAAATTCGTCATGTACTGTTTCGATGCAAGAAGTGTTTTGCTTTCTAGACTGATCTAACACGGAACAACTTCAGGAAATTCTTACATATACTGCTTCAATACAAGAAGTGTATTGCTTCCTACACCTATCCAACACGGAACAACTTCAGGAAATTCTTACATATACTGCCTCAATACAAGAAGTGTATTGCTTCCTACACCTATCCAACACGGAACAACTTTAGGAAATTCTTACATATACTGCTTCAATACAAGAAGTGTATTGCTTCCTACACCTATCCAACACGGAACAACTTTAGGAAATTCTTACATATACTGCCTCAATACAAGAAGTGTATTGCTTCCTACACCTATCCAACACGGAACATCTTCAGAAAATTTGTACACATACTGCTTCGATGCAAGAAGTGTACTGCTTCCTACACCTATCCAACACGGAACACCTTCAGAAAAGTCTTACACATACTGCTTCGATGCAAGAAGTGTACTGCTTCCTACACCTATCCGACATGGAACATTTTCAGAAAATTCTTACATATACAGTTCGATGCAAGAAGTGTACTGCTTCCTAAACTTATCCAAAACGGAACACCTGCAGAAAATTCTTACATATACTGGCTGAAGGGAAGAGGTTTATTGCTTCTTAAACCTATCCTACACGGAAAGCGGTCGGAAAATGTTTAAATATGCTGGATCAGTTTACATTTACCTATTCTTGCTGACGAAGCAAACAGTCGCATTAAAGGCTGGCATTGTGAGAATACAAGATGCACTAAAGTGTCCGCGGCCTATCTTGAGTTCGCCCCAGAACGACAGAGATAATCAATTGTATGTTTTTGGTAGCAGAGTGCCTTGTTGATATCCAAGATGGTTACAAAAACAATGGCGGCCGTCGACTAAAGCCGCCCCTTCCAGGAAGACATAGCCGCTCATAAATACCTGAAGGACTCAAGACAGGCCGCGGACACTATAATGTGAGAAAGAAAGAAAAGACAACTGCCTCGAGGGGACTCAACCTAAGCCTCCACTTGCATTTTATGTCTTTCTCAGATTTGTTTATATTGTAAATCATAATAAGTTCTTTAATACACACTGTTTGCTTTGTTAACCCTTTACCTTGTGATTTTTTCTTTATTTGTTATTGGTGATCTATTTTGGAATGCAAGGATGGCTTCTTAGCTGCACCTTGGTGTACCAAGGATTTCTCTTTGACGTCATCAGACGACTTTAAACTATGTTCACTTTTCTTGGCTGGTTGACGACCATGACCACTGGCTTAGGATTGCTCAGTTTGTTAGGGATTCAGGGGAACTCCTCGCACGGTGTAGGTTGGGACTAGGTAGGTCACTTGTCATTCTTCTTGGTGGCTTTTGTGTTCAGATTAAACAGCAAGATAAACAACGTTTAACAAATCAACTTGTAATGGCATTTTGATTAACTAGATGGTAACCTGTCGAAGGACATAAACCCATTGTAACCCATTGCACACCCATTCATTCACGCACCCATCGCACACCCTTCCGTAGGTTCCATTATCTGGATTGCAGAAGAGCCACTCGACAGCTGTTTCTCATATGGCATTACGGTCTCTAATGCTAATAGAGCAGCGTCAATAAGATCAAACACCGTCCGTGGCTAATGACAACCACATAATGCGTTCTGCAATATTGTAACGGAGGTAAACAATCGCGTTTGAAGCGAGCAGACGAATTTCGGCTAGTGTAGCCCCTTACGAATTACAGAATTGCTGGAAATTGAAAAAGGACGAACCATCTGTCCCTCGTTCATACTACAATCCAAATTCTTAGAACGGTACATCATCTTGATGAAAAAGCATGACATCAGCGCTGGTCTCATTCGACAAATGAAAATAACAAAATGGTGGGAGGACGATCTTTCCTCCCCTCCACTATAACAGGCCAAGCCGGGGTCCAAGGTCACGTGATGACAGTGCCGCAGCGACGGCGACGTCTATTGTCACTGCGCTATAGTTCTCATTCGCTAACGGTATTAATAAAATCAAGAATTTTACAGGGTTGGGGAGGAGAATTTGTAACTCTAAAGAATCCGTATTACATTCATTCCTATTAGTTCCGTCCGAGTTTTCAGAGGGCGCCACGAGTTCCATCTGGTAATTTTTTCACATTTTTCAGCCTAAATGGAAAGTAAACTAAATTACAACTAAGCTAAACTAAATAATAATTAAACAAAAGCTAGTTTCGTTTTGTTTAGTTTAATTTTAGGCTGGAAACTGAGTAGAAATTTTTTACATAAAACTCATGGCGCCCTCTATAAACTTAGACAGAACTAATAGAAAGGAATCTATACCACGCGCCATGGCCGTTTGCTGTGACGTGCATATCACGTGACTGGGCTAGTCCAATCAGACGGCCAAACAGACGTTGTTCTCGTTCGTCATTGGCTAACTCATGGTGACGTCACAGCAAATAGCCATTGCGCCTGGTTTAAGACGTTTCAGAAGGGGTCTCAGTCACAAATGCTTCTCCCCAACCCAGTAAATTCTTGATAATATAGATGAAGAACAGCTAATTACAAAATAAAAATTTCTTTCATTTACCAGACATTAAAACCCCTATGGAGTTGCAGGCACATCCATGTCAAACTTTCTGGAACCAAATGCTTCATCAGGTGGGATAAAAAAAAATGATTAATGAACAGAGGTGTTGGCGGGTATCCTGACATCAACAGTCCTCTCTACCACCAGTCACGTTAACGTTAATTATATTTTTTCCTTACGTGCGTCGTGGCCTAATGAGGGTTTAAAAGTAATTAAGAGTTTTATAAGAGGACATGTTGCAAGCGGCTTTTGATGAGAAACGACCGTTGGAATGTACAATAAAATGAAAACTGCAACCACCCGATTTAATGAGTTCTCAAACCTTGATGCAAAAAGTGACTTTGATCGTCGCTTGGTGATCAAAAGCAAGTGACGAATACACTCCGTGTGAATGCTTAGTCATTTGTTTTTATTTATGATGAAGAGTGTTGTAGATTTGCTGATTATGTCAATGTAGGGAGGGAAGATTAAAGTTGGATGTTGTTGCGGTGAGAAGTGTTGAAGCTTGCGACACAGCTTAACGGTTTTTTTTTCTTGTTGGAAGCAAAGTGTGAATAACGTTGATATTTGCCTAATTACTAAGATAATTTCATGGAAATAAATTCTTCCGTATTGTGAATAAAGCTGACATTTTTCAGATAGCTGCAGCGTAACCGTCGGGCGTACCTTATGCTGGTTCTGGAGGTAGGAGAAACCTAAATTCAAATTTACCAGTCAATTTCAATTCTATTTAATGAGGAAAGTTGTTTAGTTCTGTTGTTGTTGTTGTTGTTGTTGTTGTTGTCCTTTTAAGGAGCACGAACCCAAACGGGTTATCTGCCCCACGAAAGACTGTTGTTGTTGTTATTGTTGTTTATTTTCAGTGCTTTCAGTATAATCGTACAGCAGTACCCGAAACGTTATGATTAATTGTATTATACGTGCATTTTCTGGGACATTAATTGCATTCAACTTATGACGTCACAGTCCTCAACCCAAATTATGACGTCACATGTCCTCAACCCATAACCCTGCTGCTATATAGGAAACGACAAGTGAATTCAACTTCCTTTCTGTCATCCGCTTAAACAGTTCGTTCGAAATTTCCTTTTCCCACAATTCGTCGGGCGCCAGTAATTGTGAAAGATAAAGCCCACTAGGTACGAAAACGCGGGTTTATTAAAATTTTAATACGACTTTGCCAAGCCCTTATTGTCGCGCCCTTGCGGCCACGAAGCAGCACAGCGGCCGACTAACTTTGTTGTTCTGTCAAAGCACGATAACGCAGAATTTATCGCCGGCTGCGTAGGCATTTATTAGTAAACCTGCACTTATCACTCTTGCAGTATTCAACAAGACAAATTTCTCTCTCCCACTGGTGTAAATTATTATTATTATCATATTCGCTCTTTCTATACGCAGAAATAATTATGGACGTCCAACCCGAGTTGCTAGCGGCGACAGGAAGTTAGTGGTTTGACAACACGAGAGAAAGGGTTAAATGTAACGATTCGACTTAAAGAGACAATGCAGAAATACGTGCCTATATCAACATCTCAATTTTATCGATATTATACATTTTGAAGGCGAGACAAGAAAATTTTCATTTGCTTATTACAATAGGCTTTTTTAACTGTCTTAAACACGAAAAACAAAAAAACAATTACAATTCGTTGCATACATCATTTTACCAATAAAAGGGAAGAAATTGCGATTTACCAATTTTAGTAACATTTCATGCCACTAGTTTAGTGAACCTTTACGTTAATCAATTTAGAACTGAGGCTCCTCTACGGGCAGAAAGAAGAACCGAAAGTGGAAATTAATTTGTACTTGTGTGTAAAATACTGTAGTCAATGGGTGTCAATCGGTTTTCGTCTGTTTGAGGGGCAAATAAAATATTTATTTAAGACAATAAGAGGCGTCTTTAAACTCTCTTAAATTCAAAAATAAGAATGAAAAATTCGCTGCATACAGCATTTTATACAATAAAAATAAAGAATTTTAGATTTTACCAATTTTATTACCATTTCTTGTTAGATACCATTGTTTTCCTAACTGATTGTTAACTGCTAAGTGCTAAGTGCTAAGTGCGCTAACTGATTTAACTTTGTGTACATTTTTATTATTTGTCCTACTGAGAACCGTTTGATTCGTGAACACTATACGGTATACTGTTTATTACTCAAATATATATTTTTTTCTATAACCCAGTTTCATTTGGTTCGAAACTGGAATTCGTATTTGGCTGCCTGTTGGTATTCGGTATAAACATGCGGCGCTCCTATTAACAAACAAACAGCAACAAACAAAAAATCAAGCGGAAATATTTGTTTAGCTGCACAGATTATAAACTAAACCAAAAGTACAACATGCAGGGACGGCAAGATGACGCTTCGGCAAATGATCATGCTCATTTTCAACCAAAACTCGTCGGAAACCTGGATGGTAAAAATACACACAATAAGACTAGTGTCGCCAAAATCGCGTCAAAACGATACGAAACCACAGGAATTCACATGCTGAAATATGCACGGAAGAACGGTGGAATGAAACCAGTAAAGTGCAGGCAACTGGAACGTGCTGTGAAGGAAGTGCATTTGGTATTTGGCTGGTGGAGGGTAGGAAGGGGGGGGGGGGGGTGAGAAGCATCCACACCACCGCACCAACTGGGGGTCCGACGGAGCATTTTGAGCTCCAACCCAATGGATTTTCAGGTATTTTAAGCTGATGAATTTTTGGACATTCTAAGGCCTTTCAAAATCAAAGACTACATTTTAGACACTTACGGTGGGGGTATCCAGTTGAGGTATAAACTAGCCCCGGAGTAGCTTAACCATTTGATATAACTAACCCTCGACCTGGGAGTTAGTGGGCTGTAGAAAAAAATTGGTGATATCCATGTTGGACTAAGTTGGGGTTTTGTTATTTGTTTACTCCTTAGACCGCGACCTTTACGCTAAATTAGCCTTCGATATACTTTTGTTAAAATGTTGTTAAAGCTCAGCAATAACGCTAATCCTGCATGGATATCACCGCTTTTTACATCTCGGGGCTAACTACTCAGTATTAAGTTAGTCCTCGACCTACACTAAATTCTGCTTAGCCCTCAACTTATTTCGTGATGGATATCACCATTTTCCCTTTTTACCGAGCTTAACCCAGGGATTAAGTTTAAACCTCAAATGGATATCCCCACCGTTAGGGCTCCATAAAAATGAAAGGACACAACAGTAAGAAATTAAAAACAAAAAATAAACCTTTCCGTGCACTAAATTAACTGTTGGAGGCTATATAGAGCCAGTGGTGGATTCCTGGTGTATACACTCACCATCGTACTTATACTGGGGGGCGCAAAACCTTTGTGTGAAGAAGCAACCAACAATTAGAAAAACTAGACAACTGTCACAATGGAAGTAGTTTTTTTTTAATGTAGCACGTAAAAGCACGTTCTCTACGAAACAGACAGTTGCAATTAAAATTGTAATGCACAACGCAACGCCCAGCACACGCAAACCACGCCTCGTCGGACGTCACGGTCGACTGAGCCTTAACTGTACAGCCATCCAATCAGACGATCTATGCAGAGGCGTAACTTCAAAATTGGGGCCCGGAGGCGACAGTGAAGTGGAGCCCCCCCCCCC
>JAHWFP010264282.1:170023-194337 GCA_023313725.1 Lithobius niger
TGACCTTGGCGGCCTTTCCCTGGTTGAATGATATCACTACCTTCAAAGGCCGATCGTTTTTGGAAACTTGGCGGGTTTTTCTACCAGTTTTGGTTTTGGGTGGATATCACAACTTTCATAGGACTGTGAACGTACATAATGTTACACAGTCTTATCTTTATCTGTCCCTTTTTTCTAGAGGAATTTTATTTTTACAAATTATAATTTTCAAATTTACCATTGCCAATTAGCCGTTAGATTAACCAAATTGACACGGTTTATTTTATTGTATGACCATTCATCAGTAACAAAACGTGAAGCTGACTATACGATCTAGTGTTAAAAAGCGGAACAGCTGCGTCTTTTTGTACACACCTTGCTTTTCTCAACGTACAGTTGACTAAGGGATACTACGTTATACGATTTGAACAGGGGGTAGACAGTGTCGTATATTTGCGCAGCAATTAATGGTTTCAAGTTAGTATTCCACCCCAGATCGTGATTCCATATTGAAGATACGACTGCACCAACACAAAATAGATTTATCCCAGGAATGAGAATGATTATACTGTAGGTATAATAAATTTCAAAACACAAATAATTAATTTTTTTGTACCGTATCTGTCAATTCACTGAAATGGTAAGACATCAGTAGCAAGGCGTCCACATTTTTAAAGTATCTATAATTTTAAACCGATGAGGTATCTGCCCGTGCATGTTGAAGGGGGGTGAGGCTTAATGGCGCGTCGACAGCTAGGTCGTTAGCGCCGTGCATGTTGGTTGGCTGGCTGGCTGTAAATTGCGTGTTGTTAATAATGTGAAGTTTCATAAAATTTATTTTCTTGATTGAACTATTCTTGAATAAGGAATAAATCGCAACGTAAAGGATTGACGAAGCAAAACTGTACTAAAAATCCCAAAATATTGAAACTTAATTCATATTGAAACCATTGTTTTTCTTTAATAGGTTTGTAACTGCAATACGTAAACAAACTAAACTATGAAAAGCAAAGGAACTACGCACAGATTTAAAATATGTAACGTCTAACATTTCACTTTGGTGCATCTTTGCACTTGGTACACTAACTTAAAAAAAAATATTATTTAAAATTAAAAAAAAATTGGAGTACAGTTAACCTGAAGTACAGGGTGGTCCACAAAAAACTGACGACCCAAGATTTTCTCGAAGTCCAACTTTTCTAGTTAGCACCCCTCAAAACCAGGAAAGGATAGAAATCTTCCCGTTTCATTAGCTTTGATTTCTGTTCTCTGCTGGTTTTGAGGGGTGCTAACTAGAAAAAGTTGGACTTAAAAAATCTTGGGTCGTCAGTTTTTTTGTGGACCACTCTGTGTAGTTATCCAAGCTAACTTTCTGGAATATCATCATCCAAGTATATCGCACTGGGACAGATACAGACGTTTCTAACTCGGACACTTTTGTGCCTGATAACTGCTTTCAGTTCCGTATCAAAAGAGGTAAGAGGTGTATACGGATGCGCCGAATATTGGGTAATTATTCGGAGTTCGGCCTATTCGGCCAAAAATTCAAGTAGTTGGTATTTAGCCTGAAACTTAATACTTTCACAAAATTTCGAAATTTTTCAAGACCAGGTGAAGAACTTTGTGAAATAAAACCTTACATGAAGCACTACACTTTAAACTACTCATTGTCGTAACAGTACATGTTACGTATTGTAGTGTGTTTTGGGTGCTATGGAAGGGTGCTACGGAAGTGGACGATTATTCTCAAGACACAATGCTCAATCCTAATTCACTTCTTACTGCACAGCTAGGGGACTGTACACATAGCATTACACATTAGGTTTATAGCAGAATTTGGCCTTCTGCTTACACCTTCGTAGGCTCCTGGAGATCCAACCTTTCAATCAGAGCTCCCACACATTAGCCCGAGCCGTCGAATCCTGGCTTCTTAAATTCCAGCCTGAGGCTACGGCAAACCGGCGCGAACCAGTCCCAACTGGGTTGAACAATAGGACTCGCTCGTCACCTGGATGTTGGGTGCTGTGCCAACCACCGCGTGTACACGGTGGTTAGCAGCAAGCGCATAGCATCTCTCTGTTAACGGCAAGGTGCACCTACGGAGCGTTGACTCCGTAGATTGCGTATTGCCGTCCATGTAAGCGGGTTACACCCGGTATTTTGTAATTTTATATATTGTGCATTAATTTAACCGTCCTTTCATGCATGATGTCCTCCAATATGGATAGCAACTAGACGGGCCAAGTCGTAAGTCCCCACGCACACCGTAAGCTTCGTGAGGGGGTCCTGGGGCACCCCGGCAAAGCGAGCACCAACATCCCAGTGGTCAGCGTCCTCGTCACCAAACCAAGTGAATGTCGGTTCGAATCCCGCGACTCACCCAATTATCACACCCCCCAAATTGCTGAGGAATTTTTTAAAAACACTACGATGAGGCAGTGTTGGCAGATGGCTACAAAAATGTCTAGAATTTTGGCCAAAATGTCTGTAGATTACACACAAAAATTTATGATAATTTCACCATCCCTCATAGGTTACAATTTAACTTCTTTTGCGATGCACTGCTAAAAATAAAAAGTTCACCACTGATCTTTATAGTACGGCGACGACAGCGGCTAGTGCCTCCCTTGTCGTTGCCGTACGACTCCCAAGAGAGGCCCGCCCCACCAGTTGGGAAACTAGTCCAAATCACTTCAATTTAGCAGAAAGTAAAAGGTCACATTTTCGGCGCAAGCTTTACCAACAAATACATAAAACAAATTAAAGCAACATACCGCCTGCCTTATAACCTTCCGCCTGTCTTATAACAGCTACGCGGCAATTGCATCCGCGCATTTACCATAGTCGAGGTCAACTGGGACAGTAGCTTTGTTCCTCGCAGCGTAAAACGAAGCAACTATCTCAGTTGGCATTGCTCCTAATAGAAGCCAGCGTGAACGCATTAATTGTGTCGTCACAGACAGGAATGATTCTCGTATTTTAAAATCACAATTTATAATTTTCTAGACTAGTGTCTTATAATTTGCTTCAGCGATCTATTGGAATAATTAATTTTAATCTTTACTGCATTGGTCTTTTAGAATTTTGATCTCATAGTAATTATTAGCAAACGATTAAAATTAGTACTGCGCACACACAGATAAAACATCAAGGTCATTATAGGCGCGCAAAGGATCATATAGGAACGGATCGTTCTTAAATATAGTTAACAATATTCAACAGAAAATCTCTTGGACGCCACATTTTAAAACGGATTTTTAGCAAGGGAAAGACTAATGGTAAGTAAATAGACGTTTGGGGCCGTACTTGATGTGGAGGATCGAGAAAAATGGCGCTGAGAGGTATATCCCTTTAACACATATGCAATTCAAACATTTTGTCGATGTCCCTCTACGACTAACCTCCCTGCACGAGTGAATCGGGAAGCCGGGAGGGGGAACAGCGCGTGCAAACCAAGAAGAGGTTGGGGGCAAAGGGAATTAAGGAGGGTGAAGTAAGGAAGCATTTGAGGGGAAAGCCAGGGAGAGATGTTGGCCCAAATAGGAGCAGGTCTCGGGGGAATGGGCGAAATCGAGGGGAAGAATTACGTGGCTGATGAGGGCATTAGGGGACGCGGATGCCTTTTTGTTGGTGTTGGACTGGTGAAAGCATCGTGAGGTGTACCTAGGGTTCTTACCCGAGAGCAAATCCAGAACAGTAAGGACATCCAGTAAAGGATATTTGTAACGTATGGATCTTCCTCATAAATAGCCAGCCGATGGGCTAAATTTTGCAATGCTTTTGCCACACACCTTTGTCAACCTCATTGGTGTCTTCCAGCTTCGCAAAATCCATTTTCACAGAAATACGTGTTGAAGTCAGTATTGTACGAAAATGGATTCCGAGAAAATGGAATTCCAAACTAGCAGAAATTATGGCCATTTCCAAAGAATCTAATTTGCAGAAGAAAAATCCTGCTATCCCTTGATCCTGCAGAAGAAAAATCCTGCTATCCCTTTGCCCATTTCCCCGAGACCTGCTTCTATTTGGGCCAACATCTCTCCCTGGCTTCCCCTCAAATGCTTCCTTACTTCACTCTCCCTAATTCCCTTTGCCCCCAACCTCTTCTTGGACATGACCAAGCTTATTTTTATGCACCATTATCACTTGTACAAACAAAATTGTAATACTCTAACTGTCCATGAATGGTGGGAACAGTTGTCTGAGAGAGCTCCTGTATGAATCATGTTCTCTGTGTTTTACGATTGATCGGCGGCATACTCTACAGGATTACGGAAATCTCGACGTATACAGTAGCACGCGAAGCACCCCTTGTCAGTGGGTGTTTCATACTGGTTAAACAAAATAATTTCCACCACGACCCATCTTAAATGAACTTGAAGTAAGATCTTAAAAGAAGGATTTTTCTGGCTAGCAACACACGAAGATTCATTATACGCTGGGTCATGGCCACTGCAGCTCATCAAGGGATAGCAGATAATATTTTCTTCTGCTGACCTCAACATTTATTTTTGCTAAAATGGACTTTTTTTCTGCAAAATTGACTTCTGCAAAGCAGGATAATGCGAAAATGGATTCTTCGAAATTGAAGTCGACCATTTCATTCATTGCCTCCATTTTTGTAATGTGTATGTCTGTGAAATCTTATCATTCAAATCAGATGTTAGTTGAAAAATATGTTGTTTTTACAGAAAGGATTGCAATTTAAGAAGCATTGATAAAAATTGTGTACAGTGAATTACGTAGTCTCGGTTTTACAAGTTATTAATATTATTTTTTTTGTTTCGTTAGTGCTTCGTTTTTGTTGTATTATTCTGTTTTGATCTCCGGGTTTATCTTTTTTTTCTAGTTCTTTAGTTGCAATTTTGTGCTTATTTTTCGTGTGCATTTTAAGTGTGTTTTAATACATTTATCATTCAAATTTTTACTTTTGGCTGTAATATCCTGAGTGCTTTCATTAAATGGATAATTTGTGTGTTTTAGAACAAAACTCCTTTCCAGATTTAATTTCCCGAGACTGAAGGTCCAGGGAAATTGGCTGGAAAGAGTTGAATTCTAAAACGCACAAACTGGAGATTTCATAGAAGCACGAGTGGCATTTTTATTTGAGAATTCTTACTTTTTTTTACATAAAAAGATTCCTACTAGATTCAGTATTTGAACTTATTTATGAAGTATTAACATTCAACGTTTAAAATAAATTCGGAGTATCTACTAACCCATCGATGTTTACGATGTTGATGTTCGGCGATGTTTGCGGACGATGTGTTCCTCTATTTAGTGCAGCGATACTAGCCCCCATTGCATATCGTCATCCTACCTGTAATTTCGTTTACTTCAGCGTTGGTATTTCATAATATTTAGTCCTAAACCTCATTTTTATGCCGCTTGTAAACGAAGTTAAAACATAACGCTCCGAATCCTGACGAGAAACAGGATTCACAGAGGTGACGTCATTTCCCTTACGGCCATAAAAATCGGTGGAAGCAAACTGCTTCCTCTACGTGAGATATACAGTCAAGATCTGTGGTTTGTTTGTCCGTTATCAATCAGTGACGAGTCAATCTTCGACCTGCATAATTACTTAAGCAGAAAGGTCCGATGTGGTCTTTTCAGTGCAAGTCGGGGTCTTTTCGGCGTAAATCGAACATGGTGGTCGTTTCGCAGAAAGTGAACAAAAATCCTCAATGGTATGGTACGCCACCAAATCACCGTATGCAATCCCCTGTTACGGCAATAAAGAATTTTTGTGTTGTATGGAATGTGTCCAACTCTTTCATTTCGTGTGATAAATGACTTACACCAACTATGTACTACTCCCTGTTTCTGTCTATTAAACCATTCGCAGTATGGATTAATGACATCACGGCATAAAAGATACGACAGTCGCCGGCAGCTTGAAAGCCTACAGTGGTGTTCAACGTTTCTAGATGCGAAGAGGCTTTCGCATGTAATGGCGAGGGTATTTCGGTGGCGTCACATTGGATCTGTTGCTGAAATAAAAGGTCTAGTAGGCTTAGGGTGTAAGACTCGGTCAGGATGATGGCTTGACAGGGGCTTACCATGGGTGCAACGCCTCGCCATTTCGCAGTAAGCCAAACATTTGAACGGGCTGCAACAAACGCATTGTGTCCTCTTTCTTCTCGCTGGTAAAAAAGTGATTTCCATCTAAGTGCGGGATTTTGCTGCTGTAAGGGAGCAAGTTTTAAACTGCTGGAGAACTATAGACGAAATTTTCGCTTCGAAAAAGTCTTCTCATCTTTCGTAAACTCTATATCTATTGTCGTCTGACTGTTAACGTTTTGTAACAGATTACATGTTGCAGGACTTTTTTTTTTTTTAAATCTTCGCTGTGTAGAATCTGATTTATAGTCTATTAGCTGGACCCGAGCATGCTGCACGGTGATTGAATTTCCTGGAGTTAGCCACTCCTGGTGTTTTGTTGTGTTAGTAAAGTAACTGGTGTTTTCAATTTCTGACTCTCCCCCAACTTACACTCCGTGGTCCCCCGACTGCCCCCCCCCCCGTAATCTGGAGTTTGGTTATAAATTCATCAACCCCCCAAAAAAAACACCCATCCCATCCCGGCATCTGCCCGCAGTCCCCCTTCTGCTTGATGCGCACATTCAGTGAGCACTTATTGTGATCTCCCCTTCGCCTCCCCTCCCCTCTTGAACTTTGTGAAGGGGCCCCGTGGACCCGAGCAAAGCGAACAGCATTAGCCGAGTGGTCAGCGTCCTCGTGTCCAGACAAAGCAAATGCTGGTTCTAATCCCACGACTGACCCAAGTAATCCTTAAAAAAAGGTATCCGAAATTAATTCATGCAACTAAAGATTAACAGAACATTTCGTCAAAATTTTTGCGCAGCCACAAAAAAGATGCATACCTTTGTTTTATTGAATCCTTTAAAAAAAATTCCTATCACTGAGTAAGTCAGCATTCAGTATGCAAGCACCTGCTGTATGGTAATCTCCGTGATTGTTGCCGCCAACTTTGAAACAGTTCATGTGTGTTATCTTTAACAACAGAAGAGAGCATATTGGGGTAATAATTGTTGCAACATTGAAACAATTCCGCTCAGCTCTGAAAGCCTGAATCCACGAAGTAAGTAGACCATTCTATCGCTAAAAGCTGCCAATTTCGAACAGGCCTCGAACTTAAAAACGTAGCTTAGTTTGGTTTAAAACTACATGCGTTTAGCTGAAACACGGATTCTTTCATTTTACCCATCAATAATCAACTGTTTGGGCGAAAGTTCGTAATACATTATAACACGTGCTCCAAGAATTATTAGCCACCGTAGCAAAGACATAGCATGCGCACGAAGAATGAAAAAAAAACGTTACTTTAAATTGTAGCCATGAAAAAAAGTTACTTTTAATTGTCGGCTGCTGCTGCTGATTAATGCTGCAGATTAATTCCTGAGGTTGGGTATTATATTAGTAGATTGTAGTACCAATCGCTGTAGATATTATGAAGGTACTCCCACACCGCCCCCAACAGTGCGGCCACTTGTGGAGACGGTGTGGGAGTATTTAAGAAGTATTAACAGTCAGCCTTTAACATAAAACTCTGGGTATACTAACACCATTTATGTTTACGCTGTCTTCGATGTTTACGATGTTTACGATATTTTTTATGTTTACCATTTGACGATATTTGCGATTTTACCATGTTTTACTAGCCCCGAATCCGACCCGTAATTTTGTTTGCTTCAGCATTGGTATTTTACAATACGTAGTCCCAAACTTCATTTTATGCTGCTTGCAAACGAAGTTAAAACATAAAGCTCCGTATCCTGACGAGATGCACCTTCGTGCTTTCGTAAACGTTCGACAATTCACGAAGGATGAAGTCATTCCCCTAATTATTACTTAGGGCATGCCTAAGGCATAACTTCTAATTGATAGCTGTGGTTTCAAAGAAGGGGGTTGGGGGGATCGAGGCTTTATGGCACATTGATAGCTAGGTCATTAGTGCCAACCTCAGTCACAGCGCAGTGGTTTGAAAAACCCTCGCACAGGAGGACAGACTCATCGTCCAATGGACACATCATGGCACGTGAAAGATGGAAACGGCGACGAACAAAGTAAAAATCGAAGACACCAAACTCACCAAGGTTAACATTCAGCGTTACAGTGCCAGATGTCTTGACTTATCCAGTAGTCCTATTCATTTCCTTAGGTAGTGCAAATACCATAACAACACAAGTATGTGTCCTAAGAATGGGTCCATTAAGCCTAAATTCCTCCCAATCTATCAATTACAATTCGTTGTGACAGTTTATTTTGGCTAGAAATTTGCTGTAGAAATTAACAATAATGGCTTTATCTGGTTGGAAATAATAAATAGCAATTAACGATGTTGCAAAGGCAGCAACAGATTTCCCACATGATGTAGCTATAACGAAGTAGTCAAGTCAGCGAAGGGCGGTGACGTGTCCGACACTTTCTTGCTTAACCAGGAGGATGGTAAAAGCAAAAATCAAATTTCCTGCTTCAAAATATGAGCCATTTCCAAGAAATTTCAAGCTGGAGTAATGCTGGAGTGACGGAACCAATTTGTTATTATAAAATTATATCATATTTCATGCTCCAAAATTATGAGTACTTTCGAAGAGATTTCTATAACTGCTAAAATGCACGAGTCATAATCAATTTCGTTGTTTGTACGACTGCCGCATTTTAGTACCTAGAAGTAGGTTATCTCGGAAACGACTCACAATTTGCTGTAAATAGTTTAAATATTTCTAAATGAATTGAACTGATTGCATAAGCAAATGTTACTCCAGAACTAAAATGTGTGAGAGCTTTCACCAGCGAATATATAAAAAGAACTCTCCCATCTTGTTTGCGACAAGTTTTGATTACAGTGGATTTTCTCTGCCTCACACCCAACGAAACCACAGTTTTTAATTAATTAAATGAAATCTCCTCATATGGAAAAAACCTCTCCGAATCTGCTGAAAACAAAGCCATAGACGTTCAAAAGGCGGGAAGCAAAAGATCGTTATGCCACTCACCAACCGAGTTTGGCAACGGGTGTACCACGTTGGAAATGCGTGGAAATTTGAAAGGAAGGAAGCTAGTAATTAATATTCCGCCGGTGTTATGGTGAAAAAAAAAAAAAAAAAGAACCACCTTCCCTGCTGACACCAAAATAATTCAACAAACCCGGAGAAGAGCCCGGAAAAAGGAAGGAAACCCGGACTATATTTCAATATTGTTTACTCTGACGGCGACTTTCACTGCCTAGACAATGAGGACACCAGCGGCGAGGTAGATGGCGAAAGCCTGAAACCTCTTTGGCTTAGCACTACGTCTTATATATATATCGTGCCGAGGAGAACAACACATTCAACGAAAAGGTTCGAGTGCAAGCCAAACTTCCCAGCACATGAACCAACCACCACCACCCGTTTCTGGCCAACCCTTCTCCTCGTAAATTATATTGGCAGCGTTTACATGTCGAAAAAGAACAGGGAACGACAAACACGCTGTTTGCGACGGCGGAAGTCAAAATAATGGCTCCTCATTAGGCAGCAACACTTGACAAAAATGCGACGAGTAAATCACAACAAGTTACTTCTTCCTTCACAAATTAACGCAGTGTGATAATTTAGTGCAGGAAGGAAAACAAATTTTTATGAAGAAGGGGAGATTGTTTTACAGTATTGTGCTCTGCTTAAGCAAGATATTTACGGAATACATGTTTGTGGGCAACAAAACGTTTGGCGCTGTGTGCTCATAAAAAAAAAGGTACCAGCATTTGTTACGTCAACCCATTATAAAACGTTTACTTAGGTGCCAAACATAACACCAACACGGTGGTAGGAGTTAACAATAAACAAAAAACAATCGTTTGTATGAGACTAGAGAAAGGCATAGAACAATGGTATGATTGTTGATGTTTGAGGTACTAGCTAAAAGCAATTATATTAATTTTGAGCCACACACAACCATCTGGTAGGCACCAAAGCTAACAAACAAACAACAAGCAGACATAAAAACACTACGGAAGGCTAAACAAAAAACTGCAAGAACCAAAAACACCAGATGTACCAAATTAATAATAAAAAGACACGATACAAACAACTAGGACACGGAGAAATGGAAAAAGAACTGAAAACGGGTGAGTCACTAACAAATATGCAAGTACTCAATTAAAGGGACACCCGGCCTGCCTTATAACATTCCGCGTGTCAAATTACAGCTACGCGCAGATCGTCATCCAAGCAATTACAGCGCCAAGGTCGGCTGGGATGGTAGCTGCCGTTCCTCGCATAGCTGCTGTCCCGATTGGCTTTAGGAATAGTACACGAGACATAGTCAACGATTGAGTCATCACAAACCGGAATGATTCTCGTATTTTAAAATCACAATTAATAATTTTCTAGTCTAGTGTCTCATAATTTTGCTTCGGCGATCTGTTGGAATAATTAATTTTAATTTTTACCGTATTAGACTATTAGGTTTTAGATCTCATGGTAATTATTAAAAAATTAGTAGACGTACACAGAGATGACACGTCATGATTATTGTACGTGCGCAATGCATCATATAGTTACGGGTCGTCCTTAAATATAGTTAACAATATTCAGCAGAAAATCTCCTATACGCCACATTTTAAAACTTTTTTTTTAGCAAGGGAAAGACTAACGGTAAGTAAATAGACCTTCGAGGTCGTACTTGATGTGGTGGATCGAGAAAAATGGCGATGGGAGGTATATCCCTTTAAACTATTTACACCATACTCGATCAAATCTAGCCGAAAGAACAAACAACAACAGGAATCAAAATTTCAGTCGGGGCAAAAGACCACGCCCCTAAATATGATACACTAGAATCTCAAATAGAGATCATGCTGCAGTCGATCCCTGCGTCTTGACCCACAGAAAGGCTGTTCAGCGAAATTTCACCAAATACCTGTTTGGGACGAAAAATAAATACTACGCTAAACGTTTGGCTGTCCGTAAGTTACAATCCATTGGAATATCGCCGTCTCGTGGCAGACTTTGCTTTAACTTTTCAAATTCTGTGGGGTCATGTTCATTTTCCCGGCAGATTGATTTTTTTTTTTATTTACCTTTCGTGAAGGCGACCGAACCTGTGGCCACTCAAAAAAGATGCTTGTCGCTCGGGCGAGGCGTGATTATGGAAAGTTTTTCTTTGCTAATCGTGTGGTGAATGTTTGGAACTCTCTGCCTGGTGATGTTGGTGAGGCGTCCTCATCTGCTGTGTTTTAAGCTAAGCTTAAATAATATGACCTTCACAAATTTTTAGACGGTCCATCTGACATAACCATACTCTTTTTTAATTCTTATTTTTTAACCTCCTTTTTAACCTGTGAAATATCGTCAGCCAGCAGGCCATTTTACCTATTTGTCATATTAAGCTGAGTGTTAGTGACACTTTGTTGTCTTTCTCCGTTCTGTGTACTTCAGGTGCAGGAAACGTTATTCTTTTCAACTGCTAAGATTATCTCGTGAAGGCGAGAGACAATATTTCTTGGTAATACTTTGGATATTTTACAAGACATGATCGGCATGAGCACGAGCACATGCGCAGGGGCGTTCCCTTCCCGAGTTTATAAGGGTTGGGTCCATAAAAAGAAACAAGAAGGGTTTTCAAGATGCTTATAATTTAGAAACTCTTTGCATTATTTCATCTGTTTTTCTATTTTAAACTAGCATCGTACACGGCTTCGCCTGGGGATTTGTTTGACCCGTGGTTGTTTCACAGATACGCTCGGTGGTGCCTGATCGTTCACTGCAACAGTCGATTTTTGTTTGTGTAACACTCCCCGTTTCCTTCAATCCTCTCCCTCCCCTCCTCCTTTTATCCCGTCCTCTCCCTCTCCTCTTGGTTTCCTTCCTTTCCTCCTCTTTGCTGTACGTAGTTGAATGTGGATGGTTATTTGAATTAATAGCAAACACCCCCAGAAATTCTCTTTTAGGTAGAGTTAAAGCGTAATCGTATGCTTAATGGTAACAGCTCACTCCTCGCCCCCACTTCCAGTCTTTCGCTGTGGCTTAAGCGATGCGTACCGTGTGAAAAAGACGTGTGCATGACGTCATGTAATACTTGCCCTTTAGAATACCACGGTGTTTGGTTAGAAAGATAATTGTTAGAGCAAATTATTAGTCGACGTAACAATGTGCCAATTTCAACTTCTTTTCAGGGCAACAACGTCCCAGTTTCAACTTCAAGCCAAAGAATTGACACACTCGCACGTTTTCATTGTTCCCCTTCTGGGGGTCGTCGTTGCGGTTGCTTCATTTCTCCTATGAGACTTTGGTTTATAATGTAAGATTTTGTTTTGCATTATTTTCTTCTGTGCACGCAATCCTATGATTGTAGTATGAAACAAGGAGCTAAACCGTGGTAAAGCATGTAACCACTTTATGCCCTTCCTCTCACCAAACAGGATGGAAAAGCCAGTGGGTTTCAGAAAAATCCTCACCAAACAGGATGGAAAAGCCAGTGGGTTTCAGAAAAATCCTCTCACCAAACAGGATGGAAAAGCCAATGGGTTTCAGAAAAATCCTCTCACCAAAGGAAAAGAAAGGGTGGAAGAATAAAGCATTTAACAGCCAGTGAAACAGCTCTACCAGTTCAACGGTCTCTTCAGGCTCAACTTCTTGCACTACACAGTGTCTTTAACTTTCTTTCTCCAGTCCACTCCACTCATGGAAAGAATTACACTGTCTCATTTCAATGTAATTCTTCCCCTGTTTGGACTCGAAGACAGAAAGAGAAAGTTGTGGTGTAGTACAATAAGTTTGAGCCTGAAGAGATAGTTGAATAAGCTACAATGTATGGCCTATGAAGACCTAATATAGTGATGATGTTCACACGATCACTCCAAATTACCCCGATCACCCCGGTGTATAATCAGGTGATTATACCACACTAGGTCGATTATACCCCGCTCCTCTACCTTCCATCATGATAGCAAGCGGGATATACTCAGTGTAGTAATAGCCCTAGAGCTTTCGTGGATAACACGGCTACTGTTTTCGCACGAAGCCTGTAACCTGACATTAAAACTAACGAATGCTAATTATTTTGCAATTATATCCCGAGCGCATAGCGCGAGGGGTATAATTTCAAATTAATTAGCATGAGTTAGTTTTAGTATGGTTACAGGCTGAATGCGAAAACATTTTTAGCCGTATTATCCACAAAAGCTAGAGGGCTGTTTTATTGGAGTATATCCCAATTCAAAGTAAATAATACCAAAAGGACTAAACATTCTTTGTGTTTCATTAATATTTATAATATAATGCTACGTTTTATTTGCTTATCAGTCTCTCAGTTCATAAAATTATTTGTCTCCAACGAGAAGTTATAGGCGATGCTGCTGTCGGCGACTTTTTCCCGTTAAACACGCCGCATCAACCACGCATTGCAGAAATCCGTCGAGAGATGGCGCTGTGTGTGTTCCTGTACTAATTTTTAATCGTTGGCTAATAATTACCATGAGATCGAAAAACTAAAAGACTTCTACAGTAAAAATTAAAATTATTTATGCCAATAGATCGCCGAAGTAAAATTATAAGATACTAGCCTAAAAAATTATACAGTGACGTTAAAATACGACAATCGTATAACGAACATGTCGAGTTTTCTAGCTGGTATATATGCGAGTCAAAAGCCATAGTCATTAACTAACAGTTGGCGACTGTTTTAAGCTTAGCTCGGTAAGTTGCGCATGCGCACAACGAAAAGGTACTGTGGTATAATCACCCCGATTATACCCCGGTGTCTAATCGGGTGATTATACCACACTAGGTCGATTATACCCCGCTCCTCTACCTTCCACCATGATAGCAAGCGGGATATACTCTACATTATAGTTTAGTGTGTCAGTGTAAAGCGAGGGTGTGTGGGTAGTTTTTACCTCCACCCCAATAAATAATATTTTATAGGCCTACTTTATGCATCACCCTGTACAAGAAAAAAATTCAAGACCAGTTCAGGTCTATTTTTTAGGCTATTCGAGCACTGACTTTTTGTTTTTCAAATTTTAGTTTTTCAAACTTTGCAATGAATTGAAGTCAGTTTGTACGAACCAAGATTTATAACTCGACAACGTAGCAGGTTTTCCAAACGCCCTAACCAACAGTTGCGGAATCTTTAATTTCCGTTACAATAAAAGCTATTTACCGGAAAAAAAAAGACGAGCATGTTTGGCAGGAAGCAACCATAGCTCTTGCTCACCACCAAAAAGGCAACTGCACAAACTTGTTCAAGGGCTCCACGTGAATTTTTAACGTTTGCCCTGTAAGCGTTCATGAATGAGTAATGGTAAATAGATAATCAAATGTTTCCTGTGCAAAGTTCCCAGGTATGAGGCATTAATTTTTCCCAAGTGGCACACTTCCCTCAAAACCAACAAGCAAACAGTAGTCTTTCAACCTAATTTGTTAAATAAAAGATAACTTCCTTAAAGTTGAAAGTGACAATTAACGTTGGCCGTGGTAGAGTTTGAAAGAAGGATGGATATGTGGATGAAAGGCCGTCCTCAGATCCTATTTGGCAGTTTGGTCCCTTCTCAGTCATGCAACATGTTGTGAAACAAAACTACGTTATTTGACATAAAGAGCATAAAGCCTACTAAAATTACACAAATAAACACAATGGTCTCACAACGTTTCGGGATTCAATTCATCCCGTTGTCACGCGATTAAAAAGTGAGGAAAATGAATTTACATGTCAAAGTCAACGAACACTATAACTTAAAAAGTTTAAAAAAAGTAAAAATTTGACAAATAAAGGCAAGGGTTTTGACCTGGCCTGAACAGGTAGGCAGAAACAAGACCCCGACCTCTCACCTTAGGTTCGAAGTTTAGTGAGCCTAAATGTGAAAAACCCTATTACCATTTGTAGTATACCGAGCTGTGTTTTTTGGCGAAATTTTTATAGGCGTTACTCTCTTTAAATCCTCCTATTGCTTTCTGCTAAGACACATTATTTGATACGTGAGACAAATTATTACTCAGTAAAAGTACCACAAGAGGCTGGTTTAATACAGATAATTTTTCTCCTTCACCACTGTAGCGCTCTGTACTACAAAGACATCGAGTGCTTGTGACGTGTTTTATCACCTTGGGAATGTAACGCGTAACTTGAGAAAAATGATCGGTGCCCTGACTGCTTCTATAAAATCGGTATTTTGTGACTTTTAGCGCAAAACTCCTTTCCAGATTTAATGGAAAGGAGCTTCGTGCTAAAACACACAAATTATTAATGTGTGTTGAGAGAATTTGAGTTATAGATTTCATAAAAGCAGGAGCGGTATTTGGTGTGAGAATATTCATATATTCTCTCCCCGCAACAATCTACGAAGTAATTTCGTTTTACGGTTTCGATTTCGAGCTACGATTTCAATATTCAGATTTGTCATTGCTATCGTTTGGCGGACTCGTCGTGACTGAGCGGCGAGAGAGCTCAGCCTGGTTGCTGGAGGTTTGCAGATCTGGTCGAACCCCTGGAAAGGAGAACTGGGCAAAGTCCCCGCCAGGACTGCCGGCCAGGGTAGCGTGAGAGGCTACCATGCTCCTTCAGCGGCTATGGGATGTATTCTGGCTAATTCAGGACAATCTTTCGGCCCCGACGATAATCGGAGGTTTCCCGGACCGAATTCCCGGGCTGGCACCTCCCTTTATCAGATTTCCTCTTTTCTAAAAAAAAAATCTGGTAATGTTCAAAATTGAGCTGGTTCAGCCATACAAGCATTAATTGCTTCGGCCGACATAAGGCTCGTCAAAATAAAAAAAATAAAAAAGTCTCTTCAGCGTAAGTCGAGCATGGTGCCTCGTTTTGCGGAAAGAAAACAAAAATTATCCATAACGTATACTTAAAATAGGCACGAGTGGCATTTTCAGTGGGAAAACCACATTGCAATAAAAAATAAGATGGAGGGACTAGGGTGAAAAAAATTGCTGATGTTACCATAGTGCTCAATTTATCACTGGTATCACCGGAAGTCATTCTGAACTGAAGAAAAACGAAAACACCGAATGCTTGCGCGAAATATTTTTATCAGTCTGCGATTGCAATGAGTGGTTGCGGGAAATATTCTTTACTTAAACTACTAAACCATGCGCAATGGCTGTTTGCCGTGACGTCACCATGAGTTAGCCAATGACGAACGAGAACAACGGCTATTTGGACGTCTGATTGGACTAGCCCAGTCACGTGATATGCACGTCACAGCAAACAGCCATGGCGTGTGCTTTAAGGCTCGAACGGTTTTGCAACAAACCACCAAGTTGCGATGAAACAAGGTGGGGGGCTAATACGAAATATTGAGCTGGTAATACCACATCTGCTAATACCACAACAGATAATGATTGCATCTGACGAGTTAAGCACCTGTACCAGAAAATAAATAAAAATGTGCAATGATAATTTACTGCTCCGGGTTCGCTTTTGGTTCTTGACTACTTCAAGCTAACTACTGTAAACAAACCATGTTTCAAATATACCACCAATACTCTTTATTTATCTTAGGTGGTATGTTATTGTTTGTAGCATGGTTTATTTACAATATCCTGCAGAGCTTGTTCAAAAGAGCCAAAGGTAGAAAGAACATAAAAATTCTGAAAAACATGTAGCAACTGACTAAGTTACGGATGTAATAAATAGACACAAATCGCTGTTTCTCCTTTATTGAGTGTTATGACTGTATGATTTGTATTCCTTTGCCATTGCCTATGGCCGAGCATATTCGGTCGAATGGAGTCCTGTTCACGGTTGTGACCTAATAACGGGTTCAGTGAGTTATCTTTATGCCAGTGGAAGATGTGGCCATAGTGGTTAAGGCGCTATGCAAGTCATCTGGGGACGAATTGGGTAGCCGGTTCGAATCCGGGTCATGCAACTCCGACGGAACGTAAGTGCGTAAAGGTGGCTTACTGAACTACGTTATTTCTAGTGAATAATTTTCGCTATTTTTCTTAATTGTGGATGAGGAATATTTCCCTTTAGAAGCAGGAGAAAGAAGATAACCCACATATTTTAAATGACTTTTTTTTTTTAAATGCAGCAAAAATTAAAGCATTGGTGAGAGATTACCATGTTGTGAAGCATTTCTGAAGAGATTACCCACTCCTCGATTCACGACTGTGAGAACTCTTGAGAATCCAACACTCTTGAGAATCCAACCGACGACCAAGGCTACCTGGATGTAAAGGCTTAACGTTAGAAATTCGACGCGTCGTCCAGTTAGCCACCGATTCTGCCACCGGGTCGCGCTAATTACACACCAAAAATGAACTGCTCTAGCATGCGGACTGAACTGTGAAAGGTACGTGTGACACGCGATACGCGGATTTTAAACGTAAAACACTGCATTGACACCAAATTATTAAAATTTAACAACAGTGGCTTCATGCTACGTACCTCTTTTTTCACTCGACGACAAAACAAAGCATCCGGAGGTTTAATTTCATGAATTTCAAGCAGAAGAGCAACCAAGGTACGTGTGTATTGTACTGTATGATACGCTACGACGTTTTCGTTTCTCATTAAAAATGTGTTAAACGATCCTTTGACGTAGCAGTAAATCGTCCGAAGACTTCAAGAATAGTCACCATTATCGTAAAATAATGTTCGTTAAGCGCTATAACACCGGTAAATCTAATAATGAGAAGATATCACGTTTTTGTGCATCTCGCATACACTAATCAATGCTACGATTGGGGTTTTTCGTTCTTCGTGCTTTCAGTTCAGCGCAACGCTTGGACGACGCGTCTAGCATGCTACGTGAAACCGAACGTTAAGTCTTTTACGTATAGGTAGTCTTGCGACGACAAAGACACCGTAATTCTGTCCAGAACTTATGTGCCATCTAAGCAAGTGCCCCTTAAACATGGAGACTTAATAACGGACAGGGTCATAATTTTCATCCGGGGCCTCTCCATCTTTCCTAACGTATCTTTACGTAAAGTTACCGTTGAATGGGGGGTAGATAGACCGGCGCTTTTGCTGAGGCCGGCATTATTGACGCCTAGGGTCAGCACCAAGTCCTCCGTCACAAATCGTATCACCCTTTAAGGAACACCTGACGGCCATGATTTAGCGTTCAAAAAAATGCTTCGGCTGACTCTCCATCATCGGACAGTTGTCGTTACGAGAGGAAATACCATGTGTCTCGGGGACCGATACCATAAATTCTTCTGGTGCAAGTGGGACAGCAGAGAGCTAGGTCCAGCTGAAGCACAAGTCACCCGGTTTTTGAGTTTTTTTGTGTCCTTTTTGGGAGAGACGTGGAAGTTAAACGGGCCAAAAACTTGAAACCTGGTGATTTTTCACGGCAAGTAAAGTTTGTGAATAAGTTGAATGTATGCATGGTGGTTATAGGCCGTTGGATGTCAAGTTTGCAGCACGTTTCTTTTCTCTCCAAACAATTTTAACTAAAGGGAAACATGAATGAAAACAAGAAATTGAAAGGATGTCGAAAGTGTGCGCGGCCTATCTTGAGTTTGCCGCAGAACGAACACAGATAATCGATTGCACGTTTTTGGCAGCAGAGTGCCGTGTTGATATCCAAGATGGTTACAAAAACAATGGCGGCCGTCGATTAAAGCCGCCCCCTCCAGGAAGAAGTAGTCGCTCGTAAAATACTTCCAGGACTCAAGATACGTCGCGAACACAATAGGGTTGCCTTCATGATGACAGCGTTCAGTGCATACTTTTGCTAATCATAGTACGGCGCTCCATTCGAACTGCTACACTGGAATATAATTAATTGTAGAAGCGAATTCGAGTGATTCCCTACACAGATTTACCTCATCACTGTCTTACTGGTTAAAGAAGTTTGTTAATACAGTTTAACGACAGTTAAGGCAAATGTTACAATTTTCTACCCTGCCAAAAATAAAGAAGGATGGATGTAAAAAAACAAAAAAAGGCACCTCAACGCAATGGTTTTTGGCGCCAGTACGTCGACAAATGGTGGCTAATTTATGCAAACAGGACAAAACAAATACAGCTGGTAAGCTACACACAATTGACTGTTTGAAAAAACGTAAAGAGGGGGAGAAAGGGTGAAAAGATGGTTGAAGAGGATGCAGATGAAACAAAAGAGCCACAAAAAATGGCTAAAGAACCAGAGAGAATAACTGTCAGTCAAAATAAGGCTACGTATAATATATAAAGACGATGCTCGACGCATCCACCCACCCAAAATCCCCGGCGGCAGATGTTAAGTGGAACAAGTGGAACCACCATTATTACAGTTCTTTTTTCCCGCATGAGGGAGGAAACCGGAGTACCCGGAGGAAACCCTCGTGCAACGGGCGGGAAACAACCGGAGAAAAACCCGTACATATACACTTTCCATCGCCAGGATCGAACCCGGGCCTGTACGAAGCCTGAGAGGTACACTGGGACCAGGACGCCTATCGAATCTGACACCCCAGTGCTCGCAGCTACCCGTGTATGCATAGCCTGCTAACACAAAGAAAGACGCTGTGGCTAAAGCACTACTGATGATAAACGTCAAGCTTAAAGGAAGGAACAGGAATAATAAGCCACCAACTTTTTTATTTTTCCCTTTGCTATCTTTTTTTTTTACACGTTTACGCTTTTCAAACATTTTATATTTTTGAAGGTAATACAAAATTACATCCCACACATGACGTAAATAAACTTACAAAACTACCAAATCAAAATGACTTCTACACATATCTCAGACCGTAAACATAATTAGTTTTAGATCCACTTACGCGTACGGGTATATATAATTAACGTTTATGCACAAAGTATTCTAACGTTGGTAACATACTAATGGCAAAGCTCAGAATCGGGTAGCATAAGCCTAAAGTTAACCTTGATATTGGGAGTGATAAGACAATTTTGCAAGTAAATATTAAAAGCTACTTAAGACGCACAACGAATACCACAAAAAGCAACGTTTCGTTCCCTTGACGGGAAACGTTATCGAGAAAACTATCATACCAAAAATAAAAAAGCTGTAAAGCTTCGTCAATATACTCGTTGTACTCTTCGTAGCCTTTTTTTTTTTTAACATTTACGTCGACGAAAGTGCTTTTTTACTGTTTTTATTTTAGGTAATTTTGATCATTAGACAGTCATAACATGTCATTAAAGTGTGCGCGGCCTATCTTGAGTTCGGTGCAGAACGAAGACAGATAATCGACTGTAGATTTTTCGTAGCAGACTGCCTTGTTGATATCCAAAATGGTTACAAAAACAACGGCGGCCATCGATTAAAGTCGCTTCCTCCAGGAAGACGTAGTCGCTCGTAAAATACTTCCAGGACTCAAGATACGCCGCGCACACAATAAATCGATATTTATGTGCCAAAGTCGTTTTTTAAAAGTCATACTGGGTGCGAATTTCTGTTATCTGGTGCACCTTTAAGTTATCTGCTCTCCCGAGTATAGTTTTGATACATCAAATACAATATTAAAATCATCTTTAAGGATGTGCACATTTCGCAGTTTTGACAGACGTTCTCGTGTGGGAGAAAAAGTCAAAATTCTTCTTGAAAGGCGGCAAAAATCAATAGAAGAAAAAAGAAGGCTTGCACTTTCAGTTTTTCATCGCAGCTTCCTTTCCCGCTACTTCCCTATTCGCGTTCCATTTCCGCCTTAGCCTTTCTGATCCTTCACTTTTTTCCCTCTTATTTTCAACCATGGGTGTCACAGTGAGTAGAAAACGAAACTTCGTTCTCTTTCCTCTCAGGAGAAACATTCCAACAAATTCGGTTGGAAAGTTTGCCAATGGAACGACGTGGGAGTATGGATATTTTGTGCTTTGTTGGAGAAACGCAAACGTGCATAACAAAAGGACAAAAAAAACGCTTATTTATTCGGACATAATTGCTTCTAACGTACACGTTTCTGTACTATATTTTTCGAAGTAATGCCTATTTTTTAATAGGCATTACTTTTTATGTTTTTTTTTTTAAATTTATTAGTTGCGTCATGAAAAGTAACACGAAGAGTGTAGACAAGGTATAAAGAAAAAAACGGTAATTACATAGAATAGCTACTTTTCACTATATCGTCACAACGATAGTACAAATATGAGCATGAAATCTTATCAATACTGTGGGGAAACGCAGTAACACTGGTGCTGAAATCGGTACAATTAGATGTCGGTGTTGCGAATTGATTTTCAGTTTCTGAGCACGATGTGTGACAGTTTTTTTTAGATTTGGGGAAGGACATTTTTTTAGAGGTTTGCATCGGTTGAACTTAGCTTTTGTTTTGATTCTTCCTGTATTTTACTGTATAAAGACGCGTTTAAGCAACGACTTGACTTTTGCATTCCCGCAGCTGGAATTTAATCGCGATGGCAAAGGCTTCGTTGCCATGGAAACAACGCTACTTGGATTAGCTAAAACCGGCATGGTTTGAGCAAAATGCTTGCAGTCTTAAAATTCGTGACAGTAAGATAAAGAATTCATCCTGAGGTGACAATTTTCCCAATCGCTTCTAAACTCACTTACTGACTCGTTGCGTTGCGAGCTGGCAGAGCTAAAATCGCCGCCATCTTGGCATTTCACATGATTTCTCGCTTCTAGCTGCGAGAATGCAAAAGCGAGTCATTGCGTAAACGCGCCCTAACAAGAACTAGCGACAGCTTGCTTTGGAAGCACGCCCAACATCCTATTCCAATTTGACCAACCTTGCTTGAATGCGTAATCCTGTTTCCTTGGACACCTTCGACATTTGCCGGACATGGCTGAGATGCGTTCTTTCCGATAGGCTACAGACGAACACGTGCAGTGCAAATCCTTTGTGTTGTCTTTCTTAGCCAATCACATAAGCTTCCGTAAGAAGTGTCCCATTTACACAACCATGTTACCGTAACACTCATTTCCCTTTCCGGTCCCAACAAAAATACCGAAAAACACGCTCCAAATTTGTTTTCGCAATCTAGCCAAACACAGGAGCCTACAAAAAAATGTTATTGGAGCTACGGGCCCCCATAAATATACGACACAGTCTTTAATAGAGGGGCAGAAAACATTTATGTAGAAATTCTCGCCTGTAGCTTTCGATAACAAAACGTGAAGCTGACTATACTAGTGTTCACAGTTTTTTTCTACACAACCATGGTTTTGTCAACTTATAGTTGCCTAAGGGATACGTTATACGATTTTAATAGAGGGGCAATCGTATAACGTACTATCCCTTAGCAACTATAAGTTGACAAAACCATGGTTGTGTAGAAAAAACTGTTAACACTAGTACAGTCAGCTTCACGTTTTGTTATCGAAAGTTATAGGCGAGAATTTCTACATAAATGTTTTCTTTATCAAGACAACATTTCCACACTTACAAGTGCTTTTTAACTTCAATCATTCTTAATCAAACACCAAAGATTTATAATGCTCTGCCATACCCAGTAGCGCGCAAAGAGAGCCGAGAGGGGTTGGGGGGGGGGGGGGGCGATGCTCATGCCCATTTTGGGGAAAATGTCCTTTTTTGCCCTTTTTGATAAAAAACATACCATATTTTGCTTTGAAGGGCCCATAGCCCTAAAAAGGGCAAAAAAAAATGCCAGGAAGGCCAAGAAATGGGCCAAAATTGGTAAGAAAAATAGTGAGTGAGAAGCAAAAAGATAAAAGGTCCCCAGAAAAATAAAACCTCGGCGTGCCTTTCACTGAAAGTTGCCCCTGCCCTCTCGCAGTGTGCACGCTCCTGCTTCAACCGTTAAGTATGTGAAAACGAATACTTCACAGGAAAGCCTCAAAATTTACCAAAAAAGAAAGACCAAAAATTTACTTTTTACTAGACCTAGTAAAAAGTTTACTTTGTGTTGTTCTTTTCAGGGTTTTACAGCGCTGTTGAAGACTAACAGCTATTTTACACTGCAACGACGAACGAACAACGGAGGCAACGTAAGGTAGCACCGAAAATACTTCCTGCTAGCCCAGAGACTCACGTGCAAGCACAAACGCTTACAACGGCTTGCCTAAGCCCCGGCATATTCGCCTGAACTCCAGTTTGGTTGCATTTGAGAAATTATCTCACCAGTTACTGTATAGTTGTGAATGGGAGATTTTTTTTGCAGATTTCTGTAAGCATCACGTTGTAGACATGTGATTCGAAGTTATCATCACCCGACATCGTGATTTTCAGTTAACGAAATTCGAAGTGGCTTGCCAGTCAACACAACGTCAATCCTGCTACGAACATACGACTTGTTGTGAACGTGCCGATCGCCGACTTCAAGCTGGTTCCCATGGTGACGAGTGTCTTAGCCCAGTCGGTCGCAGAAGTCGTTGAAGTCGAAATGAGCTCTTCATCTATTTCTAACCGCGTCTGCTAGCCATGGACATACAACAAATCAAACCGTGCCAATTTGGTTGATGTAACGGCTAATTGGTCAATGGCAAATGTGAAAATAATGAGAAAATTTATAGACGCGTAAAATTCCTCCAGAAAAAAAGATAAAAGGTGACGATAAAACCGTATGATCTTTTGTTCATTCACAGTCCTATGAAAGTTGTGATATCTACCTAAAACCAAAACTGGTGTAAGAGAAGCCCGCAAGTTTCCAAAAAGGGTAGGCCTTTGAAAGTAGTGATATCATTCCACCAGGGAAAGCAGGACGATAAATAAAAACTTCAAGATTGCTACCGCACGCAACAATTTCTAGTTGCCATTAACTTTCGAACTATTAGTCGGTGCGGTTCACTTGGCTAATAGGATTAACTTTGGCGGTCTTTCCCTGGTTGAATGATATCACTATTTTCAATGCCCGATAGTTTTTGGAAACTTGGCGGCTTTTGTTATAACAGTTTTGGTTTTGGGTGGATTTCTAACTAACTGAACAAACGTAATAATATGTTTTTGCATCTTTTGCACTCACAGATACAACTAAATTGGACAATTTAGTATCAAAAGTAATAAGTAGGTGGCACCACATGCCGCAGAGGCACTGGCACAGCAAGATTTAGTTTCCTTTCAAGTTGAAACGCTCATGAGTAAGAAATGAGAGGTTTATTCTTTTTGTAATTTATGCCTTAGGTATTCCAAAGAACACATTTTGGTAGGGAAATTGTACGACGGTCGATTTCTTTTCTGTTTAATTTTTTTGTTCCTTTTTTTTTTTCCTGTCGGTAGGTTTTAATTGTGGCCAGCTGCCAAGTGTCGAGAATTTAAAAGCTGAAATCACGTGCGACTCGACTTCCTCATTTCATACAGTTACTTTAACATTAAATCTGAACCTGTCAGCATGAGTCACTGCTTTATTACTTATAGTTAATGGCCGATGCCACTCGGGCTTCTTCACGTGACTAGCATTCCTCACCGAACCATAACCAAAGGTTGATAGTTTTTTTTTTT